>WUAP02093221.1:0-16801 GCA_015163945.2 Stichodactyla helianthus
GCTCGGAAATCCATACTGCGCCTCAGCTTTCAAGGGAATGTCTCGGGGGTATGGTTAGTGTGTTCACCGATTTTTTGTATAAGTTACCGAGGCAGACCCGGGTTCGAATCTCGAGCGGGTCACTTTTTCATTTCTTTATTTTTCATTTTTCATTTCTTTTTCTTTCTCTCTCTCTCTCTCTTTTTTTTTTTTGTGTGTGTGTGTGGCAATCAAGACAACCTTTTTGCCTGAAGTTTTGAACCACACTACACTGTTCCATTGATTCTCCGGGAATGTTTGCTCCTGGAATGATGTCTTCTTCCTTTAGAATATTGCTTTCTTCGAACACGTTTGAACACTTTGAATTTGGTGCAGACGCCATTTATTTATTTATCTATTTATTATTTTTTTCGTGTCTTTCCAAACAATCCATAGATGCTTTGCGAACTCGACTGGAACCCATTTCCCCGCTCGATTCGAGTCACCTCTTCGGAATCGACCGGCTAATAGCTATATGCGCACTTCATATAAGTCAGTGTGGGATGATCACTTGACCGACCAACCCTTGTTAACTTCTCTTCTGATCGGGATATACATATAGCTATTTCAAAACTAGTTGACAGGGCGAACGGCCAATAACAATCGGTGATTAACAATTGCATGACCGAAAGGAACCTTTTTTGAAATATAAAGCTGTATAAAGCTATTCTTGTTCTTGCCAGAGACCAGAGAAATTAAGCCGGCTTAATTAAGGGATTCATGCAATAAAAGAAAGAGAATTTCGGGGGGGGGGGGAAGGGGGGTATGTGAGTAGAGTTGTTTGTTGGTTCTCTCCTGTGCTTCTTCTCCGGGTTCTCCGGTTTTCCTCCCTCTGTAAAAATCAACTTCCAAGTTCCAATTCGATCTATTGGTGGTTGCTTTGTAATTGGGTTCTAGACCTGTAAGGCTTTGTATTGTATTGTATTGTATTGTATTGCATTGTATAGAAATGAAACTGAAATGGAATGGAATAAAGAAAACACAAGTTATTTATATATGTATTGGTGTTTTCCTGATGGCCACATCTTGATAACAGACTGGACGCCATGTGTTAATCTCAGACAGGAAAACGCCTGCAATCATTTCTATTTTGTCAAGATAACCCCAAGCCCATTATCTGCAACTTGTAGCTTAACAGAACCCTTCCTTCAGTCAATATTAGCGAGCTTTATACAAATAAGTTAATGTCTTTGAGATTTCGTGTAAGCCGAGAAGGCACGCTGCCGTTTTAATCGCGCTTCAGCGATACAACATATGGAAAAGTGATTAGCTGCATTAGTAGTTCTAAATTGCTGTTTAAACTCTCCCTTGGCAAGCTGACCCCACGGTTGGATCAGGTATATCTTAAGCAAACTAAATATTCGATGATAAAGAAGAATGCATTAAAGGAATTCAGAACCGATTGTTTTTACAAACGGCTTAATCTTTCATATAAGCAACAGAAACAGTTTTACTGCAGGTATTATTGAATATTGGATATTTATTTGATAAATTCCATTCTGGATGAAAAATAATATAAAGCTAACATTGCTGAACTCTTTAATAAATAGTTTTACAGAGCACCAAGTGGAGAACCACACAGACAAGAATATGATGGAATAATTGAAGGTTTAATCACGAGATTTTAGCGGCTTTGTGCTGTTTGACCTTTTACTGTCCCGTGCGACGCACAATCGAAAAGTATACAATCGGCGTATGCTATCCTTAATCTTCGAGGACAGGAAAATAATTTTTGAGATAGCACAAGTATAAGATAACGAATATAGAATAGACTCGACAGTAAAGCGATACGGTGGGGGGCTGGGAAAGGTATGTTCTTAATGGAGCGATTGATGGACTTTGAGCATCCAAAAAAGTCCTTTGGTTCCCGTCTTGAGCAAATAACATGACTAACTGGGTTAACGATACGGCAATATCGTAGCCGTACTATGCGTAGCAGTACCGTACTTTAACGGCGTTGTGATTGGATGATTCCACACGAAAACAATGGAAAGCCATTTCAGTACTGCATACCGTACTGTGTACGTGCTGTAAGTCAGTACTATACGTTTCCCACTCATACGATAACCATTCTTATGGGAAGCCATTTCAGTGTTACTGCATACCGTACCGTGTACGTGCTGTAAGTCAGTACTGTACGTTTCCCACTCATACGAAAACCATCTCGTAACAACTTATAAAAGAGGACATTGTGTCCATCTTTGCATTGGTTTTGCCTGGCGACGAATTCATAAACTGTGTTGCCAGCCCCTTGTATGGCCAAGTAGGCGGCTTTCCCAACATTAATCAATCAAATTTCTCAGGCATTTCTCTGTGCCAGACCTTCATTCTTCCTTGTGGTTCACTGGGACTCATTGTGTCACATCGTCATTAGGCGTACAAATCTGTTCTAAGAAATAAAGTTTTTGGGTCTCTTTAATTCCGCAACTTCGATGTGCACGTGTGTGCGCGTGCTTAAGGTTATCGAAATAGCCAATAATTTTAATTTGCAAACCACAAACCGACCTGCAGTGGTATCCGCGATTGAAATAGGCGTTGTAATAGCTTTAACTCACTTGAGCCTTAATCAGTACACGCTATAAATTACTCCCTTGTTGATACGGTATGCAAACTTGAATGAGGAATTCAGCTCAGCGCTTTATAGTGATGAATGCATGATCTCAGTACTGTTAATGAGGGATGTCTCTCTTTTGGTTAGTTAGATCTCTTGACCAAGTTAAATCGGTCATTGCATTCAATCCCACCACAACACTTCCCTTCTCAAGTTCAGGATGCCATTCCAACAGATTTCCAGTTGACTCTTAGCTTTATCATGTTGATAATTATGTTCAAATTAAATAATACCTACGCGAAAGTAAAGGAACATTTTTTCTGACATTAACAAAAAGTCCAGTGCCGCCATTTTGACAAGTTGCATTGAAAATTAGCACGAAATTTCGTTGTTTTTTTTTTCATCTCTTGAGCGTTCTTCCAAAATACCTTTCTTAACCGATCGATCTTGTCTGTCAGGAGGAGATCGCTCAACAGGTTATTAAGTCAAAATTGTTGTTTGCACGTGACGTCATCGCCGCCATGTTGGTGGTATTCCAAAAGATTTCTCGTCTGTACCACCAACATGGCTGCCCTACGAAAAAAGTATGGTCGTTTAACATGGTTTCAAATGTATGACCGTCAAAAACCTATCTTAATCAAACGTATTTTTAAAACTCATCTCATTCTAAATGAGGGATGTGACGTCATACCAGGAACACGTGACGTCCATGGACTGTTTCGCTGAATTAGTGAATCTTGACATTCATTTCGCAGAAAAAAGAGTCTCGACAATTTTAAAATGTGTTTACTTAGAATTTCCTCCAGAGCTATAAATCTAATGACCTAATAATCTATCGCTGATTATAGCTTTTAAAGCTCTCCATTTCAAGTGCATATTCCGTGACAAACTCGCCTTCTCATTTCACCAACTACTAGACATATTGACATTGTTCCTAATTCATCGCATTCACTTGGAGTAAATCACAGACAGCTTATGTCAAATGGCACTTACTTGTTTGATGTTTTGTCCGGTAAATCTGTGGTCAATAACTATTATAAAAATAAAACTGCAATGGCAAAGACCCAGAGATATAATTTTTATCGAATCCTGAATCAACCTCTGGGCTGATCTAAATCAGGGCACGGCTAACTCACTGATATAATTGGAATTTAACGTATTGGGTTTTGCGGAGGGAGGAAAACCGGAGAACCTGGAGAAAAACCCTCGTATCAAGGAAGAGACCCAACAAGAACTCTACTCAGATGAAATGCCAAGTCCAGGAATCGAACCAGAGACCCCAGAGGTACAAGATAGGCTAGGCTAGTGCGCTATCGCTGCGCCTCCCTTGATTTTCTACTATTTGGTATACAGTTACGAGATTCCAAGTCGGAAGGAGGAGTCCCTGATTATATAAATGACGTGCAAAATTATATGCATAAAATTTTTGAAATAGAACAGTTTGGCTTATGATTTTGGTGTCACTTTTCTGCATAAAATGTGCGCCAAGAATCGAGACGCAAGATGCAGCGTGTTAGCCCAGTGTGATGCGGTTTTGTGCTTTCGATATTGTTAGAAAATTCTTTTAAAAACTTTCTAAATAAAGCCTGGATTTTTGCCCCCTGGTGATTCAAAAATCACAGTCTGGGGGGCAATACAAGTGTTTTTATGAAGATTTAAGGAGTTCGCTAAGTTTTTGAAGTAAAAACCGACTATAGCAACTGTGGTTTCTTTACTAAATCTTGAATAGAAACCTTTCTCATGTAAATCTTTTTTATTCTTTAATCCGCGACCCCCCAGGACGGCATACTAAAGCTTCATCTTCATAGATTATTGTTATGTCTGCCGGACCTATTGCCTTGGAAACAATGATTTAACGGAGGATTCGGTATTTCTAGATGGTGTTGCAGTTCACCAACATCATTATCATAATCATCATTATGTATCATCATCATCATCACCATCATCATCAAGCTTAATCACCATTATCACCATCATCATCATCATCAAGCATCGTCGTCGTCGTCAACATCGTCGTTATCATGCATCATCATCATCATCACCATAACATCATCATCATGTATCATCATCACCACCACCATCATCATCAGATGCAGCCTCGCCATCATCAGCATCACCACCGCCATCATCATCTGATGCAGCATCGCGATCATCATCATCTGATGCAGCATCGCGATCATCATCATCACCACCACCATCATCATCTGATGCAGCATCGCCATCATCAGCATCACCACCACCATCATCATCTGATGCAGCATCCCCATCATCAGCATCACCACCACCATCACTACCGTCGTGATCTTTTTATCACCATTACTACCACTATTAAAACCATCTTCATCATAAATTTTTTTAAACTTCATTAACAGCATTTTCTTCCCATTGCACGTCACATTTTCCAAACTAACAGTCATCCCAATTAGTACTGAAGGAGTCTCAAAGCGTTCCAGTTAATGGTAGGAAATTGTCCGGTCCATTCTGTGGCATAGACCTGCAACCAACAAAGAATCATCAGTACATTTTATATATCAAGCAAAACAATAGCATCGTCCATGGTGTTTGTCACGAGCTGGAGGGTAACGCTGTGATGGGCAATATTACTGGAGACTGACATAGCTTGGTAATACTGAAACAATATGACTTCATCTTAGCTATAACCTACAACTGCTGCTTTGAAATGCAGAGTAGAAGAAATTTCTGGCTTGGAATCGTGTTGCGGCAGGATTTTGGGCGGTGAGCCTGCAAAAACACGTGTTCCATGGGAGAGTTAATGGAAGGTCAATCTCTTGACAAGAGTATTTCTAGTTACATCAGCATAATAATGCCATCATCTTCAAACATAATAGGATCAATTGTTCCTACCATCAACCATCACAGCCAAAGCATAGATCAACAAATTCTCAAAATGATAAAAGAATTTGGACAGCTTCTGGAGTAAAATTATAAATCTATACATCTCTCAAGGTATTTTCCACAAAGTAACGAGAACGATCGGCAAATTTAAGATACATTAGCGGTGTTGATGGGCTCAACTTTTGTTTAGACACATCATGGCTGACCCATGAACGGATGTAGACCTATTCACAACTCCATTATCACATTGTCGCGGATTCTAGAGGCCACAGACGAGAAAAGTACACATATTCATGTCTTCAATCCTCCCGACACGTCTAGCTGTGACCCGGAGACGATTTCAACACCTATTACACTTTTTTTACTGAGCTTTTCGGTTGTCGTTGGCGCAAAGTGCTGTTGGGGCTGGGTTGTTGTTTTTTTCTTTATTGACGGGACTACAAAACATTAAAAATCCAGATGTGCCACCCCTTGCTCGGTATTCTAGTACCTTAATTCTTTCTCGAGTTTTTCCAAGGCGTTTTATTCTCTTTGAACTCTTTTTAACGATGAAAAATTTTGCTCTTTGAAATGCGGTCTCACCTGAAAAGTTTCAAGAAGCTTTACCATACTTTAACTGAAGTTTTGGTTCCTCTTTAGTGAGACTGGAAGCGCTAATACAGTCTTTTGCGCCAGAAAATATAAATCCTCTGCGGTAGTCAGTAAGCAACAAAAACATCTACCCCAGAAAGCAAATAGAGATTAAATAATTTGTAAGATTAAGCTAAAGGATTAGTTTTAACAACATGGCACAGTCCTCTCACCTCGAGTTTAAGCACAGCTGATTCAACTGACGGGCCTTTCTAAGTACAACAATAAAATGGTATAGAGTTTCAAGGCTGACGGATATGTTATTCTTACCCAACGAAATTTACATTTGGCGATTAAATATTCTCGCACCAAATCTGCCCCGATTTATTTAGGGTAAAATTTCGCTGGTTAGCTTATTGTCTGGCTGTAGTACAAAACCACTGTGGTGGTCCCTACAGGATTTGTGATTGACATTTAAGCAAGTCAACGCAAGCTTCAGAGTTTCCGATTTCTGTTTTTTTATGCGTCTAAAAGCCGAGCGCATATTCGCGCACCTTGTCATCGGCTGGCTAAACAGCTTGGAGAGTATCCACTCGAACTAGTCCAATATATTGGCCCGTTAGATGCTTCGAGGTCCTTCAATTCTACGACTTATACTTGTGTTTTATGGGGTGAAACTCGAACCTTAGTGATCAACGCAGCACTCTGCTATCGCGTAGCAATTAGCCAATCTATTAAAATCATAGCCTAATAAAAACCTTTTTAAACTAATGCCTTATACAAGATCCATTCGGTCTAATGCAAAACCGCTTTAAAGCGATCACAAACTCACGTAGCAAAATACCATTACAAAATAAACTGCGATTATATGCAAAGCTAATTGGAGTGCATCTCGACAGACCCTATCAATAACACTAATCAATCTTATGTCTTCAGTAAACGATAAAGAAGAACATTGGTAAGATTTGGGGCGTATTCAACAGGAAAAACCAAGGATAAAGATTGCTAATCGCGAATTACTGCCAGCGCTTTACTAAACCATTATTTCCTATTTACTGCTAGACACCTAGGAGCCCTGCTTGAAGGCCTCTGAGTTAAGGTTTTATTTTCCTATAGAGGTTCCAGTGCGTCTTCAATCGAAATCTCGGTGCTCCTTGGTGGCGCCCTTGTGACTATCAACATCACCTTATCTTACGTATTCCAAGGCCAACAAAAGCACTGAAAATAATAAACAATGATTTGAGAATCTTGCACTTAATTCAAGATCTTCAAAGCTATCTTTATTATCCGTGTGTTTGATACAAATTATTGTATTTTGAAAATCCGTCAGCGTTGATCACAACGTGGGGTTTGGGTTTGATTTATTCATTAGTGGAATATATGAAAGCGATTTTTTGTCATTAGTTGTTAGAGAGAGTGATTGACTGCCAAAATTGTAATGGATGGAGCTGTGTTGGGGATGTGGCGGCACATTTGATTGGGCATTGAACCTTTCTTTGCAAAATAAATAAAAGCGCGGACAATTCAGCGCTGTGGCAGCCTAAATGGAATGCCTTTGTCTTGAATAACGAGACTGAGATGTATTTACTTTCGACATAAGCAAATTTTAGATCTTGAAAGTACACTTACATTTGCGCGTTTGATAATTGTGTGTGTTCAGTGAGAGGCTTGAATGAAATGGGGCCGCTTGTGGTTCGCTTCTTATATTTGGAAAAACGAGTTTGCCTCGCGCTGGGAGGACATTTAATGGGTCGTGTTGTTTGTTCCTTTCGGGATGATGATTGTCAGCTTTTCTATTATCTTTCTAAGTCTGGTAACAACATCTCCGACAAAGACTAATGCTTATCTCTGACTTACTCTATTTTGTGTTTTAATAGTTAATTGAATTCCTATTTCGATTATCTGATGATAATGACGATAATTGACACCTATTCGGGTAATAATATCTACTAATTGTATAATGAATACAGTTCATTTCGGTACTACTTTGGTCAGGGATCAGAAATATCCAACCGGATTACGAAAACGAATCCAAAAATCCATCACTGATTCTAAAACAATCATTTTCTCGACAGCTCTATGGATGTGTTTCCTTTTACAAGGTATTTTTGGGCTTTAGGAATTAAACTAATAAGCCTTGTATATGTATTACAAACAAGAGAAGCCCTTCAAATGTCACTTTACTTGTCGATCACGCAGTCGCCGTCCAGTGAGTGGTTTCGCCTTGAACAATACGTACAAATAAGAAACGCCATCTGCTCTGCTGGCATAACCGTTCTGACCATAGACACTCAACACATCTGGTAAAGAGTGCAGAGATTATACCAAGCTTGTATCGGACGTTACAAGGCTACTTTTTAAGATGTTTTACCAAGACCCTCTTCTCTACTATCATCCGCAACAGCCAAGGTTTTACTCGCCGCACAACACGATGATTCCACGGACGCCACACCAGTCCAATCGTCCGGCTTCTTTCCTGATTGAAGATATTCTTGTTGGACCACGGCCTTCATGCATGATACCCCCACCTCGGCAAGGGTTCTTTCAGGATCCCACGCCATCCGTAGCAAGTTCGGACTCCTTAACGTTCAGCATGCATTCAATACTATCAAGAAACCGTGACGAAACCCCGGTCTATCAAGGTAAGGACTAGTTTACAAAGCAATCTAGATATTACTTTAAAATCGATTTCTTTCGCGCACTTTGCCAACAAGAACTGTATCCTTATTCAGAGAAATAGTAATGTAAACCTATCGAATAGCGCTAAAATAACCTCTAGAAACTTAGGACCAAGACTCGCGCGTTAAATACCTCAGTTATGCGACTTTAATGAACCGTCTTCACTTCCATCTCAACACAGTTTTAAATGCTTTTGACACCTCAGTCAGCCCTTCCGCTGTTAATGTTGCCACTGTGGCTACGGCTCACTCCACGATTTACTTTCATGTTTATAGTAAGTGTGTTTGGCTAGCAATACATCAAGTCACCCACTATCAAGAGTACTTGCTAATTTAATAAGTGATTTTCTTTCTGGATGAATCAAAGTGTTATTAGCCTTTTCAAATTTAATTTTAGTTTAACGAGTGCTTAATGTGAGGTCGATACCTCGGGGCAAATCTGAACACTGCTTTGGGCACACTGTTCTTTCTCTTTTTCAGAGAATTATGCCGTCATTTTGACTCCAGTTTCAAGAGCGCTTATGGCCATTAACAACCACAAAGGCGCACAATCAAAAGCAATGTTTTGCCCTTTTAAGATCCTTAAATCAATCTACGACCACAATTTTGGAGCGCATTGAAATTAAATTCTTATACCAGAATAGGCTTAGATAATGGTTGGAAATGCTACGCAAAAGACTCGATTATGAGATTTAAGGAATAAGATTTAGTGAATTAGAGGGACAGCAAGTCTAACTTTCGTCATTTATATTCTTAATCACCGGAGGTTGTGTCCAATTTGTAAATAATTTTTTTCGAGGTTCTAGTCTAAGTCTCTAATACAACACACGACACACACGAGGATCGGCCATTATACAAGGCAATCATGCCAAGATATCTCTCTCGTTTATATCTTTATAAGAATGACTGTACTTGTGTTTTTATGACACCCGGTACAGATTTGTAGATTGGGTTTGCGGAGGTATTGAGGTCCATCCCTCGCTTGGCGCCCTGTATTCTAGGTTGTGAGCGTGTTCTCTTATCAGATTGAGTCCATTTGTACAAACCAGCCAGGAAAAAAAATAGCCCACTTAACTACTAAAAAGCATCACAATGCACTCAATTGAATCTCTTTATTCTACTTCATCTTGAGCTATAGTCTTTCTTGATTAATGAAATGAAGAACCTTACCTTCACTTCTTTAAAGATCTAGCTTTTGTTATTATTTTTAAAACGAAAAAACAAATATTTTACTCTGTTTGTCGAAGTGATAAGTTGGTTTATCACAGCCATCGTATCATGCTTTCTAAGTCCTTCGGGCGGGCCATGGAATTGGTCATAAAGTCTCCGCTTAAAGATTAGAGGCTTTCCGATGGAATCAGGCCATGTAGCACTGGAGTGTGCATTCAAAAGAAGCTACTTAGACTCATTGTCGATGAGAAGAAAAAAGCTTGAAATCTTGGTGGAACATGTGCTCGCACAGATCTGGTTTCACCTGTTTGAGTGATCATTTTACTCCCATCAACAAGAGTCGACCGAAAATAAATTTGAAATCACTTCATAA
This sequence comes from Stichodactyla helianthus, assembly GCA_015163945.2. Classification (NCBI taxonomy): domain Eukaryota; kingdom Metazoa; phylum Cnidaria; class Anthozoa; order Actiniaria; family Stichodactylidae; genus Stichodactyla; species Stichodactyla helianthus. Next base: position 10,217 of record WUAP02093221.1, read on the forward strand.
ACAAACACCTCACAAGACAAAGGCATGACACTCTACTTCATCAATGAAGTCCTTGCCAGCCTTTAGAAAAAAAAACATCTGACATCGTTTTTAGAAGCACGTTTGCAGGACATTTTCGACAACAAAATACAACCCAAAAGCCCGTTCTCAAAACCTCGAGAAACATTAGATTTGCGCTTATTATTCTTGATGAATTATTTGGCATTATTAAAACTTTGTTGAATTTTAAACCCTTGAAAAAGTTCTTTAAACCCTTAAGAATCGTTGCTTCTGGAGAGGTTTGAATAACATTGTCTTTTGTGTCTTATTCTCTGGTCAGAAGATCCTAGCCCAGAGGTGATCAGGCGACTTCCAGTGTACTTCCGAGTCAAGCCAACCCTACGGACTCCAAGTGGACGGCGCTGCCGAAAATCTCGAACAGTCTTCACTGATTTACAACTCCGAGTTCTTGAGAAAACTTTCTTCGAGCAAAAGTACTTGGACACGTCGAGTCGAGGGAAGCTTGCACAGACTTTAGGGTTGAACGAGACGCAGGTCAAAACGTGGTTTCAAAATCGTAGAATGAAATGGAAAAAGGAGGCTAGCAGAGACGAAACAAACGAAAATGATAAAGACGTTGAGGATGTGACTCAAATGCGAAAAACTACAGAGAAAAGTGCGGCAAAAAATGCGAAAAACTAATGGGAATCTTGACTGTGGAATCAGAAAATAATCCAGGGGTAAAAATGTGGACGCGCGCGTTTCTCAAAAGTAGAACCTTGAACAGTTTTCAGCAAGATATCTCCCTCAGCCATGATAAGCAATATTTGATGGGCGTTTTTCCATACTTCTTCAAGTTAATTTTTCAATCAAGTTTATTTTATTGAACCATTATACTTTTCAACGGGACACGTCTTTGTCCTAAGAAGCCGGTAAAAGCCAATACAATAGTACAAATTTATCCTTATTTCAAAATTGTTTTCCGGTTAAGCCCTTGACAAGACGTCCAAACTGAGTTGAAAAGGGCGCACAAGTCTTCTCGTACAAACATTTCTATAATTCAATAGTGTAGGTTTTAAGAGGTAGGTTTTTACCGATTAAAAGAGTGTTTGTCTTCTGTTTAGCGGTCAGAGCCTGCGATGTGTGCGGCAGTTTTTTCCTGACAGGCTATTTGGTACAAAAATGCAGTAATTCGAAACGTGTCGTTATACACGTTAAGCCTAGATTCTCCAAGCAAACACAGCCCTAACTGACACTTATATCCTGACTCGAACATCAAACGAAATCCCAGACAGAGTTTATAAGCTCTTTCGAGATTCAACTCGATAGAACCGCTGAAATCCTTCTCTAAGAGCTTGTAAACCTGACGAGGCGCGAACTCTCCCCCGAAGAAAATCCTCGTAAAATTAAAAACTTAAAAAAATAACTCGTAAAAGACTTTTGTCAAATTTCGTTTTTCCGAGAAAATTCCTGTTTCACGTATCGCATTTAATTTAAATATTACAATTGACATTGTAATAAAAAACACTTTGAATAAAAGCTGTTATTCTATTTTTATTGAGAATTGCTTAAATGTTCTACTGAAGTCATAATGTATCTTTCGATGAAAATTTTATTTTTTAGCTAAAAGCACTCAAAACAACAAACTTCTACATTTTATTTTGTTCTAAAGCAGTTCTTAAACCTAGTTCTGTAGTAATTTTTAACCCAAATTACTTAATTATCTTAAGAGCTTTAAGTTTACTCAATACATTTATTGTCCTTTCTTTGCGATCTCCGTCTCATCCTTTCGAGATTTGTGCCGTATTTTCATAAAGACAACCACAGTTATTCAGTCATTCTGCGCCCGAGCCGTGATGAGACAATTACAATATACCCAATAAATTACTGATGGAGTCGAGTTCCGGCAAGATATCACAGTTGGAAATGATCTCCTCTTTTTTGTGAGTTTGGTCAAAAGCACTTAGTCTAATGATTCCCATTTTGTTCCTATGATTGAATGAAATGAGTTCAACAAATATCTTCTTCGTACTTTAATTTCTGGGGGACATTTTCATAAAAAAGTGTCAGCTTTTGCGCTATGATCAAAAAAAGGAATCGCTTTTCTCCTCTGTTCAATTGTTGTTTCTAGTACAAATGCATTGTGAGTTTGAGTGTTAGTTGATAAAGGTTTTCTTAGGGGTTCTAGCGGACTTAATATTCCTTACTGTTAAACAGAATATTATAACGTGGAATAGTCCTTTTCTTTCACTCTACTTAAACTATTAAGGCGCAGTCATTCGCAGTATTCACAGACAACCTTTTCCGAGTCTCGAACTCGTTCTTAACTAGTTCTAAATGTACCTACCCAAAACTAACGCAGATGAAAATATATCTAATAGGAATGTAAAACTAAGGGTCTATATATTCTATTAGGTTGGAAAGTTTAACGCCAAGGATAGAGAAAGATCTTAAAGACGAAAGCGCACAGGAAAGGAAACTGAAAAATTTAGTCTATTTTAGTTTTTTTTTTTTTTTAACGCGATTTTTAATTTTGGAATTCGAAATTATCACGCCAACATTAAATCGGCATTTCTTTTCAGAAACCACTTCATTATTTCAACACCGGTTCGCATCAAAGAACTTCAACGAAAAAACCCTGAAACATTACAACTAAAATTATCAACCATAAAGAACAGGATGATAAATTATAATTTTCATTAATGATGTTCTTCAATTAAGTCTTAGTTAACTGTTCAAATGGTGGTGTAATTGAAGTGCTTAAGTGACCCCCCTTTAAATGATTTTTCTTCGAAGTTTCGATTTCATTTCTCTTTCTTTTTCTCTAATTTCTTGATTTCAGATTTCATTCCAGTTTCTACTTCTCCTATCTCGGAAAAAGATTCAAGTTTAATCCCCTGTAAAAGCGGACCGTATTCGTTGCTGAGAGTTGAGCCACTATTTTACTCATTCAAGTTGAAACATGCCCCACACACCGTCCTCAAGCCACCGACACAATCAAATCACTTAACGTCTCTAGTTTCGCCTCATTTTCTGTTTCATTACATTCATTAACTTCCCTGGAGATATCTTCCATTTTAATTGATCCTAGCTCGCCAAACAATCAACGCTATTGACTAGCCCTTCAACCTGAGTAAATAATTCCACGTCAGACCCACTTAAGACATAAAGGTTGAGCCGCTTTCTTTTGGAATCTTTGTACAAAAACATTTGGGAACAATAAGACTGTTCTTTAAAATCAGGACAAGGACAAAACACTTATTACTTTAGGCTTTTTTCTTGAGTCATGTATCTTTGCATGAAGGAATTCTTTTAAATGTTATCAATGAAGATGTCTCACCAAAACTAAAAATTCGCACACGAAAAAGTGTGCTAAACTTAATTTTCTTGTTTGTAGCTTCAAAACAGATTTTATCGTAATCAACAAACATCTAAAGCCTTTATTTACAAAAAGATATCTCCTCATTTCTAATCTGCTTGAAATGATTGGGATATCTTGGTTGCCGTCACGCCGGAGTCTTTACTAGGAACAAACAGAATAGAGATAGCGTTGTACGCCAGCTTTGATTAATATAATCCATGACGCGATTAAAATTATTGGATAAATCCTAAAATCCTCATTGAAGGGTTATGTAGACCAAGTAGGCAAGCCGATGCAGACGTGCGGTCAACTGCGCATACTCTTGACACTGAACGGCTGAAACGAAGATAACAAAATGTTGCCGAATTACCTCCAGTTTAATAACAAAAGATCCGTAAAAAGGAGGGAATATCTTGTTGATAAAGCACGTCGTGAGACTCTTAAATAATAGCATAAAAAAACACTAAGAGACTCGCGTGAGTGTAAAAAAATACTGCTCTCGGCACGGTCATGTTATGGAATTACGACATCCATTGAACCAATCACAGTGCGGGAATGAAAAATCCCAGTATATCCAATACGAATGTTTAAACCGGGCGCCGTCACGGTCGTGGTACCGTTGCATGCGTGTCATAAGTTTTTTGCATTAATATGAAATACAGATGTCAGAGCGGAAATTAACAACATGTAGATATGACAACACCTGCGTTGAACCAATCACAGCGCTCGAGACCACAGCTTGTCCAATCAAGGGCTTCTGGAGGATGCGCACGGACCGGCATACGAACTCTTCTCGAGATACTTGATAAAATAGTAAATTGAATGAGCAAATTTTGATCACGATCACAACGAGTGCAGATTTCGTATATAAAATGGGGACTGAATTTGGGGACACAATCAAGAAGTACTAGCATCTTGCATTGATTCTGGGATTGATGGAGTTCGTGCCCAGTCTTTCTTTGAATTTCGGACAGGCACTAACACGAGTACCATTGTTAACTTGCATATTAATACAAGATTTGTTTGATTGAAATTCCTTTCTTCCCGAACTCTGTCCCCTGGTCCTAGTTGTTCAAACCTGATTAGTTTTAATCCTGCGTTCAATCATATATGAAGACTCTGGCTGTCATGGTAAGCAAACTTGGATTAGCATTAATCAGGCTTTGAACAACTGGATCCTGGAACTCTGGATTTTTCGTTTCTTTCAATCATTTTATCACCTGCTTGTTTGTACACCAAAACTAGATAAAATCTCAGAAGAACTTCTGGACTTCTTCTAGTGTGTTTGCTTGAGTATTTGCTCCATTAGAAAACAACGCCAGTATGCTGTACAAAAGTGCAAGATTTTGACTTCCAAAAACGTTTTACTACGTTACTCCACATGCGCATATACTTTATCTTCTGAAATGTTGTCTGTTTATTCGGCAAATCAAATATTTATGTAGCTTTACGCTCTTCCTTTCCCAGGAAACACTATCAGAACGAATCAGTGCGATCCATTTTTTCCAAAGCCTTGAGACCTGGGAGTTTTAACTTTGCAAAGCTTAAAACATTAACTTGATTTTGTGGTTTACTAAGCTTTCTGGAAAGATTTCATAGAATTAAATAAGATAAATATGACAGCGAAGTTAACAATACTTTGCTTAAAATGGTACACCGAGAACGTCATACACAAAGGATGTTTTTAATTAATCATTAGTTTTTTCGCCATTACTTTTTCTGTCACTCATTTAAAGCTCTAAAAATACCAAAACATGACACTGCAGTTTGCGGTTCAACATTGTAGTGGTCATCGATCGAAGATTCCAAGATTGAACTCCAAGGTACTTAGTACGAAATGCTCAACTTATGATGTATCGTTACTTCAAAGTAAATACACTGAGCTTGCGGTTGCAATCAGGCGCCGTGTTACTGCTGTTGCGCACCTTTCTTTCTTTTGAATTGAACCCTTTGTACTCTGGTAGCAATGGCGTCTTCAGGTACAAGAAACTACAGACTGCAAAGGCTGAGGTTATCCCTGTTTGTTGCCTGCTATGTAACAGTTTAATCGGTTTAAAAGCTCTGTTTTTATTTGATATTAAAGTAAAGCAAGGAAAGAGCGCCAAGAGCGTAAGGTTTATTTTAACTTTGACATGCTCAAAACTTATCTCTAGCTTCATTTCTTGAACTCGTCTTTATCTGTGGATGGTACATTAGTAATGATACTATTATCTCATCTAGGGATTGAGGCGCCTCTTTTTCTAAACAACATAAAACGAAACAATAGACGAAAAACCGAACTTCACCAACTTTTCTTGTCATCTTCGCAAGAAATATGTTCAAATGAACTTAATAAGAAGATGTTGAAGTTATCTTAGATTTTCCACACACTTCTCTCTTGCAAAGTACGCGAAATACTTGCTACAAGTACATACTGAGATTGGTTAGATTTTCATCTTAAAAAGTTTCTGAATGGATACGTTTGACGACGTGTGGTTTACCAAACTCACTGGCCCCAACTGGCGACACCGCACCATGCGTAAGTGATCGCCACAACGAAATCCAACTTATTAATACACTTAAGAGCTACAAGCCATCTGGCGAGAAAAGATACATGTTCAGAGCCATGTGTACAGCGTATGAATGGCAGCAGTTGATGCTAAGGCAAGCGTCTTAAAATCTACCGAAACGCCTGCCATTGAAGCGCCCGTTTCTTTAAGCCTTTATGAATATACGAGTGAAAAATCTTTCAGCTTTGGCAAGAATACACAGACAAGAGGACGAGTGTATGTGATCTCGTATCATGCAGTTGGATAATGAATAATTTTCAAATCCCCTTTTCTCCTTTCTTAACCACAATGATATCTGAATGCAACCTTGTTCCAAAGTGTTCTTTTGTAATGCAATTTTCTTCGCATTCGATTTCAAAGTGGCATGTCTTTGATCGCGTAGTTTTAACCCCAGGCAACACTCATCCAAACTATCAAATACTTCTTTTTTTATCCTGAACCAAAATTCTAGATGTTTAATTTAAAGCTTGTCTTTTTCATGCTAGTATCTCTACTATAGACTAACGTCAGATATTCGACAAAAACTAGAAGAGTTTTAAGTCTTATTGATGGTTAGCAATCATTCCCAAGTGGATCAAGAGACAAAAACATGACGGCAATGATGCTGGTACATACATAATAATTTTTCCGAATTTATTTCCAAGGGTCTTTCGCCCGGAATAACCTCATTTCTAAGCACTATAACTTTCCATTATT
>WUAP02093332.1:7282-33126 GCA_015163945.2 Stichodactyla helianthus
TATGATGGTCGGGATGAGATTGGTGTTTAGGGGGGGGAGGGGGGGGGGGAAGGCTTGCTTTAGAGGGGGGGGGGGGGGGGGGGAGGAGGGGGGTTAGCACCCAAAACATTGGGGTCTACAAGGACTTGCAGCCAAAAATGTTGGTCATATTGGAGGCTCATGTCAAAAAAAATTCTACGTAGAGGGGAGGTCAGATAAAAAATATGTAAATGGGGGAGGGGGTCTTCCATGCCAATAAAAAGTAAACGGTCCCATATATGGATCGCTTTTTCGGGCTGCTTACAATCGAGTGATTTTGGTACTATTTGCATTGCTGCCATATGGATTAGTAGTTTTGAATTCACTCATCATTTTAAAATAATTTAGTTCTACAGCCACTTCTTAAATGGACATTGAACCACCCCACTAAGTGATGTGGTATTAAATTTCAAATTTATTTTACACTAATTTTCTCTACTAGAACTCGTCTGGGTGTTTCCTAAAAGCGTCTCACATCCTTGAATCATGTCAACGACGTCGCCATGTTCTAGGTGGCTGCATTCTTTATAAAAAAAGGTAAGGTATCCATAGCAACCATCTGGCACAAATGGCACCGCAACATCTCACGAGGCAACATCTTCGCGTGGTTAGTGAGAAATTTCTGTATAAGCGTGAGTTTTCTTCATAAATGTGGACTTCACACGAGAGGGAAGCTATTGCTACGAGTCAGCATCATCTAACAGGATTTTTGAGACCATTGTAACTTCACCTATTCGCTGAAACTCGATTTCCATAGCAAAATTGAAAGAAACCTCTGCATTCCTCTACGCCAATCATAGCTCTTTACTTTGGGCGTAGTGTTTTCCCATTTCGTGATACGTTCGTAACGTATCATTTCCGTTGGCTTTTATTTGTTTGTTTCTCGGTAGCCCTTGAGAAGGTAGGTTGACAAACTGAAATACACAATCTTATTCCCAAGAGGATGAAACGAGGTCTGACTATGGGAAAACATTAAGCTCAAAGTAGAAAGCTATATATTGCCAAGAGACCATTATAGTATTTTGAACCAATCTAATTGCTTTTTTTTATCATATAGTGTTCTGTGTACTCAGCTAGAGCCGTGCATTACTAGAAGACTGTTACTATTCAAACCCAACCAAAGCCACGTAAGCTTTCAATATTTTTCTTTTGCACTGTGCAGTTTTCTCAGCAACTTGTCTCGCAGTGTTTAGTTTAAAAATGTAGCGTTGAAGGTTGCCGAGGTGAGGTGTTGCACTGCGATGCGATCTCTGCAACTTCCAACGATTTTTCGCCAAGGTAATAGCACTATATTGGATGACTGCGAAAATGTGCGCGTGCGCTCCTGGAAAAATACGCGTTAAAAATGCAAGAAAAGTTGCTGGCGGTGTGATACACTGTGTAACGGCGTTGCAAGTTGCTGCAATCCGTTGCGAAAAGTAGAACTTACTTTTACTTCGTGTAACGCTGCGCGCAACAAAAAACATTGCAAGACAACCCCTGTTACACTGTGCAACTCTCAAGCAACATGTCTCGCAAAGGCGTTGTGAGAGAAGTTGCTGAGAAAATTGCACAGTGTAACGGGGCCTTTAAAGTCAAAGGTGCAGCGAATCCGACAAAAAGCGACGTTCGTACAGCAGTGATTACGAAGACACATGCTTACACTTATTTCTTTCTTGACTTGCAGCATCCAGCAAAACAAGTTAAAACCGGTATGGTATTAGAAATGATGGACAAACGAGTCGATTTGATGGCTTTCCCATTAGTGTTTTGTAAATTTTGGGACATCTGAATTTCAGGTTTTGGGGGTTGTTTAGGCTATAATTAGGAAGCAAAGATGGGCTGCGCTGAATGTATCGCCGCTCAGCCTTGAATCTAGTTGTTTGTCGGTGCTTCTGGTCTTACAGGGTTTTTCCAGGGTTTCTGTTTTCCTTCTTTCGCTGGAATTAGATATAACATTGCCTATGTAAAACAAACAGGGCACTACTTCTTTTAAGCCTTTCTTGAACACACTCGCACCATGGATGCAGAGAACGCTAAGCTTCCTAGAAAAAGAAGGACTAAAACAAAGTTCATGGGTTACTTTCGTAAATCAGTCACCAATGCTCTCATGCAAGATGAAAGTGGTCACGCTAGTACACTCCCACCCCTCCCCCTCTACATTCTCTGACCATATTGACACAATCTACATCTCCTTTTTTCAGAAATTAACCTTCCATTTGGAGTTCGCATTCTCCATTCATTTCTCACTCTTCAAGAATACGAAAGACTGATGAAAGAGCTGTCCAGATCTCCTTATAATCAAAATGTGACTTCTCAAGTCGAGGGATTATCTGCTTCATGCGCTGGAAACGACCAAGAAAAAGAGGCAGACTTGGCTGTCGGGGAAAGATTCAATGGTTTGCTTCATAAATCTGTTAGGAGGAGAATAGAATCCGAGTCTGAAGGGCTGTCTCGCGCAAGGGACAGTCCAAAGAAATTAAAACCAAGGAAAGCACTAAAAAAGAGAACGACAATGGCCGAACGTAGTGAAAGGGAAAGAAGTGTGAGCTCACTCGACAAGGAAGATTCACGGGGCACATTAAAACATGAACCGCCAAATAAACCCACGACAAAAGAAGAGACTAATGAGGTACTTCGTGGGAATCAACCACGTATCGACCCTCCCTCGAAAAATCAAGATGAGCCTTTAACTACTGAAGACAGTCCAGTAGAATTTAAGCTTAAACAAGAAGAACACAAACCTGATAAAATGGCGGAAGTTTTACCTAACGTGACAGAGAACACCGAAAATGTTGCTGGCCAAAGCAGACATGACGAACTCTGCGCAACAACTCTTCCACAGGACAAAGAAAAGGAAGTTTTTTTGGGAAACGAGAATTCGTATCCAACATGTAGTAACGGCGCAGATGCTACTACGAGGGATGGTTATTTTTCCAACAGCTCCAGTTCAGGAGAAGATGAATTAACCATGGACGAAGTGGATGTTAAAGATCTCAGGATTATTACATATTCGGGTAAAGACTACATTAGTTATGACATAGGGCGTTCTGAAATAACCTCAAAGGAATCTAAAGAAGTTGTCAAAGGGGTTTGTCTCGAGGTGGTCAATGAACTTATTGAACAAGTTGTCAGTGAAACCGAAAAAGGTTCGACTCGTTGCTTTCAGTCGGGCGATGCCTCGTTCCATACGTTACCCCGGGATGTCTTGCGTCACTGCTCTATTGTTACCGAACATTGTGAGGGACAACCATTAGAAACAAAACAAAATCTGGTTATGATTAATGGACATGAAAGCCAGTCTGTTCCATCTGGCCTCGATTTGGAGAAACCAATCAACAACGGTCTTGTGCGCGATTCTGCAGAGGGAGGTTTTGTTGGTATGCCGAATGGACAACATAGTGGCGTAGTAACGATAGGAGATTCAAATTGTAATTACTCTTCAAACGAAGATGAATCTGAACAAAACAGTGAAAAGATTCCTGTAGGAGTAAGTGAAACGGTGCCAGCAGTAAATAATTTTGTCAGTAATACACCTAAACTTGAAAATATTGATAAACAAGAAAACGACGAAAGAATTTTGACGTCCGTGAAAACAGAGGAAACGCAAAGTAATGGGACACATAATAGCGTGTGCAAAAATCCTAAGGAACTTCTTGTAGATGCCATTCCAACTGGGGCTATCATAGGCTCTAGTGATACGTCTCCGAATGATTGTAAATGGCCTGAGGACGTCCCTCTGGATTGTTCATCACCTGGAGCTCGAACAGGTTCTTTTATAACGTCCTCAAAAGACTGTGAAGTGACCAAGGAGTCTTATACCGATTCCTCTTCAGCTGGGGCTGACATAGACTCTAATGATTCGTCCTTAAAAGACCATGAAAGGCCAATGATAATCGCTATCGATTCACCTTCAGCCGGGACTGAGTTAGACCTCAACGAAACGTCCTCTCAAGATTGTGGAAGTCCCGGAAGTGAATACCACGACTCCTTTGAAGACCTGGTTACTGATAGCGCAAGATCCGAGGAAAGCTTTCTAGAAGAATCAAATAGCAATCTTTTGCAGCAATATAAATATTTAAGGGTGAAAGATGACTCCACAATCAATAAATATTCTACAAAGAATCTAAACTTACCCGAAGAAAAACACTTTGAAAAAATGTTTTTTAAAGATATAGTTGACGGAGGAAATGACGATTCTAAAATAAGCAGTTCTAGTAATGATGCAGATGGTACTAAGCCAGAAGAAGTAACACCGAAATCCTTAGATTCGGGGACTAACGGTTATAACAAAGATAGCCGAACGTCAAGTGAGTTATCAGGAAATGATGCCGCGTTGGAATCTTTAACACCCGGGTGTCCAGGGGATTGTAGAAGTACCTTAGGCGACTCCGAGTTGTGTCTATTGCACGAGGCGGTAGATAACCCTGTGATGAAAACTGAAACCGAGGCTGTCAGCAATCCCAGCATACCTCAGGATCACCATGGTGACGGTACGTCTTTAAAACTTGAGGATGGACCTAACTGCTCAAGTGAAGAACAAGTCGCAAATGAAACTGAGACGAAGGATGATGTTGACCACAAAGTTGATTGTGACAAGGAAATGGATGATGATGCCTTTAAGGTAAAAATTTTCTTAAATCATTTCTAAACAATTTTTTTCTAATTTGACAAAGCTGTCCCTCAACCATAGACTGCTACAAGTCCCACTTTTTCCTCCATACTTAGGGGGTGGCTTAGGACGCGCGAAGAGTAGGGGCAGACTCTTCGAACATATAGAGGATAGATGGAAAATTGGGACGGCATGATGGCAGTTCAGTAGTTTCTTATTCTCTACTTTGAGGGGCGCTTACCATAAATACGATAGCTTGTTATCCTTCACTGCACATGAAAACTATTGTGTACATGCAAGGTGGCCTTCAAATTTGATGCAAATGAGCCAAAACGAAATGCTTTACGGGTCGTAAGAAAGCAGTGTATATACTGTAGTCTCTACATAAGTTATTCTTGTCAGCTACGCTTGAAAATTCTTTCATAAAGTCACCTAACATAGACTATATTACTAGTTTGACGCAGCAGTGCATTCTGGGACTGTTATCTCAGTTACATAACACCGAACAAAAGAACCACAAACCATGACATCTTTTGTTTGGTGTTATGTAACTGAAAGAACAGTCCCAGAATGCACTGCTGCGTCAAACTAGTAATATAGTCTCGACTTGGAACCATTGTTTCTTGATCATCCAAGCAAATTCGGGAAAGGTTTATTGGACTAGACGTGCCTTGACGAAGAACTCTGATTGGACGAGCGGCATTAAATTTCTTGCGCTGCAATTAGTTCAGTAGGTATTAATCTCCTCCAATCCTCGGCCACTCATAGACTTTTATCCTGTTATTCCTAGTTGTTTTTTTTTTTCCCTCACTAATGAGTTTGTTCTTACTCGGTCCTCAGGTAGATGGAATGACACACCTTAACCTGTACGTACAAGCCCACTCTAATACCGTCTTGATTCTACTGGCCGAGGACCAGTTACACACGGACCACGAGACAATCAAAGCTTTGGTGAGCGGTTTTATTGACCTTGGTATATAGACCTTTGACAAATTCACTTGAATGACCTTGAAAGAATGGTTTCAGTTCGAGGCTGGATAACACAAAGTACAATTTTCTCATTTATATCAAACCATTGGTCATTCAAGCGTTTTAGTGAAAGGATTCATGGTCCATATTTTGAGACAGAACGCCGACATGTTTGCTGCCAATTGGTTAGCAATGAAAATCAATATGGCGGGAAAAGTACTGTAATCGCGAATCACAGGCTACAATGCAGTATTATGGTTAGATTTTGGAATTTTTATCCACATCGTGTGGTGACTGCTTTGGCTGGTGACGTCATCATTATACTATATGACGTAATTACATTGATTGCTATATGGCTTATCCGTGTCTTTTTTCAGTGGAAGACCTCTTTGAATGAACTCGGCGAACTGGAAGTGCGGTTGAACCAGTGCCACGAAAATCTCGACCACTCTGTAAGTACTATGGTTACATTAGAACAGTCTGTGTATGACTGTGAAAATTTCACTGGACGCATGTGCCGCACCGTGACCGTGCCGTGTCAAAGCATTTCATTTTTCGTTAGATGAGCAATGATATCGCGCGCCGACACTTGCTCGGCGAATATCGCAGTACTGTGACCGTGCTGCGGGCAGTGTCGTTTTCGGTATAGGATTGGCGATATCTGTTATGGCAACAATTCCGGAAATCCACCAGCCCCCATTCCGCTGGATAAACATTGAACGGTCCCTCACGTCATTGAAGTGGTTTATGATCATGTCTTTTTCATTCGATGGTTCCAAGAATGGCAAAGAACCAGTCGGAAAGCTTTTTGAAAGTATGAATACAGTTACAAAATACGAAATAAAACTATATTTTTTAATTTCCATCCTAACTAGCTCAAACCAGAAGATTACAGCTACCTGGTGTATGATGGGTTAAGTAACACCACAAAAGGTGAGCGGTTTTAGTAACAAACAGATTGTTAAAACTCACATTCCGTGTTTTTTTTTATTTATTTATTTTTATTTATTTTTATTTTTGCCACTTCAAGTTGGCTCAGTTGGCAGAGCATCAGCCTTGTTGTGCGGCAGGTCATGTCGGGCTCGATCAACACTCAGGGTCTTAAAATAACTGAGGGGAAGGTGCTGCCTTTGTAATTAAATCGGCAAATAGTCAGACCTTCACTGTGGCTTGGATGACCACGTGAAATGGCACTCCCGTCTTATTTAGAAATGTTGAACATAAATGGCCACTGTTTATCGGTACTTAGTTGGCACTATCTATTATTGCCTCTCAAAATAAAGTTTATTTCTTTATTAGTATTTATTTTTGCTGGTTGTTGATAAAAAATATAAAATTCAAACTTTTTACATTTGTCTGTTTGTCTCACTTTAGGCAACTTAAATGAACCTGTGTTGCAAGTTGATCACATGTTTTGCGATACAGCAAAGACTGTTCACGAGCAGTTTAACAACTGTTCTTCTCTTAGATCTGTCACTCTAAGGTAAGATAGTTTTAGGCTTTGAACATGGTCTCCAGGTGTGGGGGCTCAGGGACCCCTCCTCTTTACCTCCCCAGACCCCCCCCCCCAACCCCTCGATGAGCCTGATAAGATAGTTTGAAATCTGTAATTACAATGATTACAGTGATACAGCGCTTGACTTACTGGACATCTTTCGTACGGAGGTCTCCAAGAATGAGGCAAAGCCTGTCTTATTATTCTTATTATTCCCCTTCTTTGTCTATTCCTACCCCACCACCACCACCACCCACCACCACAAGCCATCACCAAAACCCACTACCACCACAACAAACAACAACAACCCACCAGCCCCACCACCAAACACATACCCTACTCTACATATTTGGACCATTTAACCCTAATTAGTAACCCTAGTGCTAAGCACGGCTGGGACCAATCCTTGTTTAAAGCGCCCATCACCCATTTGACAATATTCTCAGTATTGATTTCTCCCAATACATCACAGTCATTGGCATTTGTACAAGCACATAACCTTTATTACTTCAAGATGTAGCACTCAAACTATGGAAAAAATGGTCATTCAACAAGCTCACTTTATATGAAAGCAAGACTGAGAATGTTGTCTGATGGGCTATAGGCACTTTGATTTTGCTGTCCTTAGGGCTAATACCACCTTTCCGGAAAAAACACCTCTGTTTTTCTTTTATTTAGGAACTCATCCTCCGCTGTGCACTGCCAAAGAAGCTTGGGCCAAGAAATCTATTTCCACAAGAAGGGCTCATTTAGGACATTTTTAAGCAGTCCTTCTTCTCGTGATCCGGCATTTAATTTGGAGAAACGTGCCGGTAAACTGTTACACAAAAATCATGGAGTCAATGTGTTTTAGTTAATATCGAACCTATATTTCCATTGACTTGTTTCGGAAACTCAAAGGCCCATGCGACTGACTTGATCATGTGATAGTTGAATGGGGGTCACGTGCTCATCGACGTTTCGGGCCCCCAATTGAGGACTCTCAAAATTATCCTGAAAATGAGGCTAACGTGAAGAAACAAAAGGAATCACGCTTATACTCGGTGGAATGTTAGGTATTTCTTTTGTGTTCCATGTTCCAGAGGCTCTCTCGCTCTAGTGCCTCTAGTAGGTTTTGGTACTCGCGGTACCGAAACCTACGACCAAGAAGCACTAGAGCAAGAGAGCCTCTGGAACCCAGGGTATGTTAGCCTCATTTTCAAGATAATTTTGAGTGGTCTAGTCCATGTTTTGGCGGCTTTGAGCCATTGAATTTGGAAAGGAGAATTGTAGGCATGTCGGTTGAGAGAGCGTGCGGGACCTTCACTGCTACATATACACTCAGTTCTGGGGGTGGGGATGGTGGGGTTGGCCATTTTGTCCTCTGACGATAGTGCCACCTTCATATGCTTGTGAACTACTGCTTAAAAATGGAATCAATGTGATTTTATCTACTTTAATGAAACTTTTAGGTCAATAATTTGCTATAAAAACAACCAAGTTGTAAAAAAGTTAAATTAGTGTTACTAGACTAGGAATAGTATTCCGGATGAAATAGAGTTTACCAAGTATCCATACAATATATCATAATATATTTAAGGTTAGAGCTAATCCTTAAAATCCTTGAAAAGCCCTGGAATTCAAAACCAATTTTCAAGTGCACTTGAAAAGCCCTGGCTTGAAAATAGCAAAGTTGCTGGATACTCCTGGAATTCTCCTTGAAATTGCTACAGTTCAAGTTGTCATTTCTAATCTTGCTCCAGGAACGGCAAGTTTGGTAATTCATATGCTATTTTCTCATCTAAAGTCGATGTTATCGAGCTTCAAAACTTAGTCATAGTTAAAATAAAGTCATTAAAATGTTGTGTGTTTGTGCCTATAAATTGTTAAGAAAGAAAAATCCCAAACAAAATTGGTCCTTGAAAATCGTAATTTTGGGCCTTGAAAAGTCCTTGGAAGCGTCCTTAAATATTGTGTTGGAGATTTAGCACGAGCCCTGTATATTCTAAGTCAGGCCGGGATTACACGGTACCGGACGAGTTTTTGACCGTTCAAAAAGTTGTACTTTTAGGCCTTCCGTTTACACGGGACCACGCTATCCGGATAAAAGTTTGTACGGTGATCTTTTCTGCAATTGAAAAGACGGCTCCGTGTAAACTGGTGTAAACGGTATGTACCGGTCGACTTTTTTGAAGTCAAAAATTCGTCCGGTACCGTGTAATCCCGGCCTCAGATAATTCATAAATACACTCGATAAAACAATAGCTCCACCAATGAAAGCGTCATCGTTTCGCCAAAGGAATATGGCAAGGGATTTCTAGCTTTTCTAACTTTTATTCTTTATGTGTATTCCTAGCATGCACAACATCCATCCAAACCATGTCTAATTTTTAGCAATCAAAATTTGTTTTGGTGCAGTAGACCCATTAAAATGTTTGGCTTGTCGGACGTAGCAACAGTAACTATGGAGCAGTGGAACTATATGAATGATGACGAAGAGGCAAGATTTGCTGTAACTCCGAGCAGTGGAACTATGAATCCCCAGCGTTTCCAACCGATTACAGCTCTTACATACATATGGACTAGAAATAATGAAAGTTAAAGTGCTTAGAAAGGAGGTTATTCCGGGCGAAAGACTCTTGGAAATAAATTCGGAAAAATTAATTTCAGACCTCGCATGCTCTCTTGGTTGCATACATACATATATGATTTATTTAGTAGTGAGATTACAATTATAAAAATTTACAAAGTTTACTGTTGATTACATTAACCAATAAAACGAAATCTGTAACACCGGGAAAAAAGAGAAATATACTTAACTATACTGACGTTTCGAGCTGTCGCTCTTGCATGTTTCCTTGTTAATGCGCGGCTATTGTTACTAAAATGTCAATTTCTCAACAACGCATTTCGTAATACACATGAATTCTAATGAAAAGCAGGGGCGGATCCAGGGGTGGTGAAGAGGGTGACTAGTCACCCCCCTTTTGTAGGAAACCCCCATTTTAAATACGTTATTAATCACTCAAAAAATCAATCTAGTCTTGACGTTTTATTTTTATATTACTTTTGCTTTGGATTGTTGGATTGATTTCAAGCCCTGTTGCTATACATTGATGTTTGTTTTCGCGCGTTTTTGGTGTTTCCTGTGGCTTCTGGCCCAAAGTGCACGCGCAAGTCTTAAAAGTCACCCTCCATAGAAAATTCCTGAATCCGCCTCTGAAAAGAAGCTCGGCTAAACTAGCCGAAATGTGCTATGGAACTCACCTCGTATCGTTGGAAACTGGGAAAGTTTGGCAGAACTAGATATTCACGTGCGCGTTCCGTGATCTACATTATGTCACGAGTATAGCCAGGTACCTCATATATGGACAATATAGTGACACATAATAAATTTTTATCGGGAGTAAGTTATACATGAAGTATCTCCCTCTTATAGGTGTAACTGCTGTTCGCATGATTGCGGCGCAGGTTTCCCATACCTTACGATATGTATGATGTTTACTACTGAATTTTGAAGTACGGCATCAAAAATGTCTTGTTAATCCTTCTGTACGCTCCTTCCAAACCTCTTACTATCTTGTATACCTCAAGATAGGGTTTGGAAAGGGTTTGTCGACATATAAATGAGATGACAGCGTTGGATTTTGACGATGGATTAGTTGGAAGTGAAGCAACTGGCGGCTTTACGGAAAAATATGAAGCTAAAGAAATCTTGGGATCGTAAGTGTTGCCCAGCTTAATATTTTCCTGGTTCTTTTAAACATTTCTTAGCACCTTTTCGTGCTTTGTATGGATGTGCTACGACTTCTGTTTGTTGGCTTAGTCATCCGTAAACGGAGTTCGTATAATATTTATAAATTTTTATAAACTGCAAATAGCGTGTAGCATAGTCTAAGTTCAACGTGAAGTAACTTATGAAAATAAGCTTATATTTATGAAAGAATATTCACCTAAAGGAAAACCTTACACCATAAATCCATATTTCCATTGAATATTTAGCTCCAGGAGGTGATAGTCTTTAAGTCTCGAATTGTCCTCTTTCATTTAAGAATGAATTACGGCGTCACTTTTGCTTATCACTGACGTTTTATAGCAAATTCTCCAACTAAATCTTCAAAAACCATAAGACTCAAACTTCAAAGCAAGGATTAAAACTGATATTTAACTAATCAGACATCTATTTGTTGTCTTAGACATCGGAATGCTCGACGGAAAGTCTTGTTTAATGATAGGAAAAGCGAAAGTGTCGATGTACTATTAGCTAGACCAGAACCATGTTACTAGTTAACTTTATACTAACAATCTATCACTCGATGACAGAAATTTTCTATCAAGATCTAGGAATTCTAAAGAGAATCCTTGTGTTCTCGGTGAAATAATATCACGATAAACAAATACTTCCTTAAGTGGAAGCACAATATTCTTTCCTGGGTTTAATGAGGGATTTTCTATTTTCAGCTTTTTTGTTGCCCAAGCTGGGCAGGTCTAGTTGAACTCATCAACTACACCGTAAAAGGCTGTTTTCCCGTTTCTCGTAACTAAGGAGAATAAAAGCTGACAATCTACCTCAGAATCCACAAATTTAAATGCAGTTCCTTAAATATGAAGATAACTCTTGTTAGCATTCTCATTATGTTGGAAAATTTTCAACAGCTGTTTGAGGCTTGCTTGCTGGTAGCCAGTAGACTCAAGTTCTGTCCATCTTAGATCATATATATGTATGACACTAAGGGTACAAGTTATTATCAATAAATAAGTTTTCCTTTTCAAAAATGAAAACTTATTTAGATATTGATAACAAACACGAAACTTTGTTGTCTATTACTTGTTTTTTTAGTCTGCGCATGGAGTTGTCAACAGCATTAGGTTAACATTAGCATCATCAGTTATATTAGTCAGTCATGAGTAATATGCTAGTTACCAAGCTCTTTCCTTTAAGACAAAAAGTTATCCAGGATTATGTTTTGATTGTGCACTACTGGATGTCTGAAGACCTGTGAAAATTCTGTGAAGCAAGAAACTAACCTGTGAAAAAATTTAATAAGGTGGATTTTATCCAGATTTTTTGAAAATAGCTAAATTTTTGAAACCCGTGAAAATCAAGTCCTATGAATTTTATTTGATATAAAGTGCCATGTAAAAATCCTGTGAAATCCTTTGTGCTTAAACTTTTTTTAAAGGCAAACCTGTGAAAACCCTCTGTCAAATATGGATAATAATCAACTCAGTTTAGTTATTGAATATCTATAAATAATAAATTAGTTATCAATAACAATCAACCTAGTTTGTGGAGGTCCTAAATGATGAAGACTATTCTCATTAACATTTATATTAGTTTAATTTCCATGTTGTTCACCACAGGGAGCCTAATATTGGCTTTAGTATTTAAAATTTAAGCTTATTTTGTAATCATATTGGTAGGAGAGGTGCCTATAGGGAATATAAAATATTTCAACAATCCAGTACATATATTTTGCTTTTGAACTCTAATTGATAGAATATGAAATACATAATAGTCCTTTCCCAGATATGGTTGAGTGAGTCCAGTACTTGCCAAAGCCTCAATTTGATAAAATTCCATGTTATGATGTGCTGCAAGTCACATGTGTACCCATATACACTTGATTTGATGAATTGTTTGCTTTGATTTCTGGATTAAAGTCTAAGTGATGCTCACTGGTAAGATTACTGTAAATATTTCTAAGCTTATTAAATTACCATGGGTATTACCATGGGATTTTTTCCTCAACATGAAATTACACTTCCATTGAAATATCACTAGTGTAAGTTTTGCCTAAAGATTTATTTTTTCAACAACAAAGTTTTCCAAAAACATGCTAAGCACCTCCAAAAAGTAAGTACTGACTAAACTTGAGCACAAACATTGAATACTAAACAACTTCAAAAGTAAGTGTGATAATCCTTTGAACTAACATGATTTTTGGTTTTGCAATTCATAATGTTAGTAATTTATTGTACCCCAATATCTTATTCAAAGATTATAGAATGTCCTAAATGATGCTGTTCAATTTGCTAGTTTGACCTAGAAATTTGACCATATAACACCAGTTTTAATTTGCCTACACTGGTTGCTTTTAGAGAAACACATTATTTCCAAAATTTTCAGTTTAGCACCTTCTTATACTGCTGAATTAATTAATTAATTAAGTAAGTAAGTAACATGTGTTGTTTTAAAATCAGTCCATCTTATAATCTGCATTAGGGCATTTTTGATTGCTGCAACATTTTTATGGAACTCTTCAGCTTGTGAACTAACTAATTGACATGCTTTAAATATTTTCAAGAAAAAACCTAAGACTATTCTCTAGCTTATTTTGAATTTTATGTATGTGAGCACAATTGTTTATGATATGTTACTATTACTAGATATTTTTCTTTTCATCAAATATCTTCTCTTTATTTCTCGTATCAAACTGAAAAGTTCTTTTTAACCCTGAATCAATTTTTATTTAGAAAAAACTGTGGTTTATATTTTCACAGGGGAGTGTCAAGTGTAGTACGCAGATGTATTGATAAAGTAAGGGGAGAAGAATATGCAGTCAAGATCATCGACAAGCTTAGTGATCAGGGAGGTGTCGACATTATTGACACTACAAGAGACGAAATTGACATCTTGCTGTCACTACATGGACATAACAGTATTAGTAAGTCTTTTATATTTTGATAGTTGGAAATAAGTAAGCATACCCAACCAGGCAAAGGTAGTTAGAGCGAATACTGTATTTGTTAGGGTATGAGTATTGTATCTGTTTAATGTTAGATCTACTATTCATAATAGCCTATGTTCAAAATGTTTGGAAGAGCTAGCTTCTGATGCTGGGGCGAGGTTTCAGAACAAGGCTCCCAGGAATAGTGACACAGTTTGTTAACATTTCCTTTCAATCATCTGGCCTGAAATGCTCAGAACAGATGGTAAGGTATTTGGCACTTCGTACTTGTCATGGAACATTGGACAAAAGCTTTCCAAATCTTTCTCAGTCACTTCTTGTCCAGTGGAAAAGCATGGAAAGACAGTTGATGCAACTTCACAGAGCTGTTTTCAAACAGGGTTACAGCACAATAGAAAACTACTGAAAAAGAGTATTTTTTAAAGGTTTTTAAGCAGCATATGCATGCGACACAGCTGTGTATTCCTGGGAATTTTCCTGGGAGCCTTGCTCTGGAGCTTTGCTGCAGCCTCCCAAAATGGCCCTTCCAAACATCTCGAACCTTGGCTATTTGTTACATAATTAATGCATTTGTATATTAATATATTTCAGTTGGTCTTGTGGATGTCTACGAGTCCCCAGCTTACTTTTTCTTGGTGTTTGAATTGTAAGTATTTGTAAATATGTATATTATAACCTTTTATTAACAAGGACCATACCATAAGTTATGGACCAAGTTTTATTCCACTACCCTATGGCCCAAGTGGGTAGTGCACAGGCCCTAAAAAAATTGGGGGGGGGGGGGAAGAGATGACCTAACTTACGTAGAGATTGAGCAAGGGAGGCAGTTAATAAGGTGTCTGTACCGTAGGTTATGTACCACAAATTGGCCACCAATGAGAGTGCATGAAATTACCTTGCCATGTAATAATAGTGTTTTTATAATCTCCAGGGATATGGTATTGATTTGAGTATATTCTAATCTTCTTTCCAGTGCTAAGTCAGGAGAGCTCTTTGACTACTTGACTAACGAGGTTACATTATCAGAGAAAAAAGCCAGGTATTGTGGCATAAATTTCTACAGTAATCATTTGTGTGTATGTTTTGTTTTATGGGAAGGATCTCCAGAACACATCTGCACATTTTCCAATTGATCAAGTACTATCACATAAGGGTGAAAAAAACAAATGGTCAGTAGGAGAACATAAAAGCCTCTGGAGCCAAATTTTGAACATGAAGAAGATTGCAGTGCTTTAAGAGCCAATGTTACCAGTCATTAATCATTCTTTATAGGTTAAATAAATATTATGCTTAAGAGGACAGCTGGTGCAAATAGGGGAAGTGGCAAATATTTTTCATGTAAACCCAAAGGAGAGGATCACAAAAAATCTGTGTAGGCCTTTGAGGGGGAATTGATTTATTGAGATTATGGGGGCAAACAGTATTTAATTTTTCTGCAGTAGAAAAGGGGAGGCCTCTTAAATACATGCACATCAGTAGGGAAATGCACCAGCCCTTCCCCTCTAATTAATGCCAAGTGGTCCTTTAATGTGTCCTACCAGTCCAGATATCTTTGATATTTTTTGTTGCTTAACAAGAATAGCTTGGAGATTGTATGACATACTGTATTCATGACTGGCCGACATTTGATGTGTTGGTAAAGTTTCCACTACAATTAAATTGGCCAGTGATTAGCCATGGCTCAACCAAGTGTTTGTTGACACATTTTGGTTCATAGATTACATAGTTCCTGAAAAGGTTGCCAGAAAATCATATCTTGACACCAGCACAAAGCTTTTTTGTAGACTGATTTCTTATTATTTCTTGTTTACATGATCATATTTATTTTACATCACAGGAAGATCATGAGAGAGATTCTAGATGCTGTAGTCTACATGCATGCCAGAAATATTGTTCATAGAGATCTCAAGGTTGGTATTACCTGCATTTTTAATATCACAAATGTGCTTTTTCCTGGGGTGGGGGTGGGGGTGGGGGGCTTCCATTGTACCTTGTTGGGTGCTCATTGTATATTTTAGGGGTTGAAATCAGTAGTTTGGGCTGCTTAGGCAGTGACAGCAAAGAGGGTAGGGCTTCAGTGGTTATAGCCCCCCACTCTTTTCCAAATCTATGTTGATTACAACACTTTCAAAGATGTTCCATGGTCCCTGTGAAAATGTACATGTAGCCCCTCATTTTCATAGGTGCTCTGCAGAATTAACCTGGTAGGGTCATTTTTGCCCATAAACGTATGATAATAAAATGTGCATTATGTTTTTGGTACCTCTTAGGGGTAAAACTATTTTGTACCCATGCCCACTAGGATAAGACAAGGGTACCTCTTAGGGGTCATTAATAACAACATTTCCAAAAAACACCTTACCCTTTAGATACGAAAGATCAGGATCACCCCCACCCCCACCCCCCCAGTTTTTCCTTGCAGCCATAATGTCCTTTCACTTGGAACCTTTCTTGAATTATCCAATTAGAAATTAAAATATCATTTTCTTGTTTTCAGCCAGAGAACATTCTGCTTGATAAAGATAAAGGCATAAAAATATCAGACTTTGGATTTGCTGTGATGTTGAAAGAGAAAGAAATGTTAAGAGGTAAATATGTTGTGGACAAACATAATTTAATGTGTTTATTGAGTTTTGACAGGAATCAACAAATTGATGACAATCTTCCAACAGCATTTTTGGGATCTTGTTCATATACTTTTACCTTCATTTGCTGTCACATAGTGCTTTCACAGCACAACAGACATGATCATTGATAATTCCAACAAAATCTAGTAAATACGGTAAATGCAGACAGCTCAAGCAGTCATCCTAGTGTGACAGAGCAGAAAAACCGTTTTTGGCCTTTCATTCCCAGTCAAATAAAAAAATTGTGAAAGTAGCCACCTTGTTGTTTCTCTGCTCTGCCTTCTTGTATACAAATATCATGATCACGGTGAATCTGTAGAAAACAATATATGTAAAATTAATGCCTAAATTGTTTCATTTGGGCCAGAATTCAAGGCATATTAAGTTTTATTATATAGATATCAATGAAATACCAGGATTTCTCCTGTTTCTAAAACTCCATACACAGTGAAGATATCATTTTTATCCTTCACATGTGAAGATATCACCGTTGCCATGACTACCCTCGTATCAACCAATCACAAATGGCCTTAAAATTCTTCCCTGAACCTGGATATTTCATCGATATTTATAAAATAAACAGAACATTACATGGTCGCTTGGAGATATGAATTTTATCTTCTCGTGTTGAATATATCACAAGAGATATCATCAACACTCGAAGATAAAATTCGTATCTCCACGAGCCCACATAATATCCTCTATGTCTTTTCTGGCCCCTTATCCCTCTGGACATGTCGACTTTAAGCTGCATCTGCCTAGGATCCACAATGGGTCCACAAAATCCAATCATCCCATCCAATTCTTTGAAGCAATCCCAATCCTGCCTTAACTTCAGTTATTTCTCATTTCAAATTTGGCTTATTAAAATAAATCAGATCCCACATTCCACCACATGTATTGTGGACCCTCTCTGCTGTCACCAGCCTGAATAGACCCCTTGCAGCAAGTTCCAATTAAAGCAGTTCAATTTAGAGAACAAAACGATAGAATTTTATTCTCCATAGAATCAAAGACTGATTGTTTTGTCATCCAAATTGAACTGCTTTGAGAATTGATGCAAGGGTTCTTTTAAGATCAAGGACAGTCAAGGAAGTAGGTGAAACGTTTTTTAATATCTTTGTGACATATTTTTAATACATGTTCATGCAGCATTCATGTATTGATTGACAGAGTTAATGTAATTTTGTTGATAATTTTCCTACCTTAATGCTTTGTTTGTATTTTATGCTAGAGTTATGTGGGACACCTGGTTATTTAGCACCTGAAGTTCTTCAATGTTCTATGTTCCCAGATGCCCCAGGATATAGCAAAGAAGTTGATGTGTATGTAAAGATCCATTGAAATGTGGATGTTTGGACTATTTTCTCCTCTTCCCTGAATATTACCAAATTTACTGAACCTGGCCTAAAACATGCCTAAAATGTCTAAACATACTCATTTTTCATGTTTTAATAATTATGCATTCTCCATACAAAGTTGATGTGAAGTTGTAGGTGTATGAGGATGGCATTGTTCAAAAATATGACTCCAGGAAGTTTCAGATGTAAAAATTAATAGATCATATATTATTTCATAGGTGGGCTTGTGGAGTAATCCTTTATACTTTGTAAGTATGAATTTGAAAGTTCAATTTAATAGTAGAATGAAAGATGTTATTCATTGTAAGTGATGCTTTGTTTTGACTGCTACTGCTAGTAAAACTTCATCAGGTGATGGTATACACATGTAGACTGGTTGGTAACTTGCTTTTATACTTGTTGGTGACTCAAATGGGTAGTACATTGCTTTGTGATTGGTCATTCAGGTGACTACTGTTGGTGTTTTTTCTAATGTTCAGCAACCACACCTCCACAGATGCAGGGTCATGAGACAATTGAAAAAGTATTGCTGATAAGCTCACTTTAGTTGCCATTAAAGTTTCCACACTTATTTGAGTACCTACCGGTACTGAAACGATAAATTCTCCTTTTGTTTATTTATTTTTTGTTTCTCATTTTGTTTTTCTAGACTTTGTGGCTTCCCCCCCTTCTGGCATCGTCGTCAAGTAGTGATGCTTAGAAATATAATGGAAGGAAAATATCAATTTAATAGCCCCGAGTGGGACGATATTTCATCTCATGCTAAAGACTTGGTAAGTAGTATGTGCTTATTGACTGAGTGGAAGGGTTGGACAGGAAAATCTTTGGCTTGAGGGCATGACTGTATGGACCAAAAACCAAAGATTTTCCTGTCTAACTCAGTTAAGCATTTCATCATAAGTAAAGCCTTTTCATGTCAAATATTAGACACACAGTCAAGAACATGTGAATGGGTCCAGGGTCTTAATACATGTTTTTCTGGACCATGTCAAAAAATCTGTATGTGCCCACCCTTACTGCTGTGTCCCCCAGGCTGCTATATCCTGTATTGGGGCCAAAGTATTTGGCAAAAGTTGTTGCAGTTTCATTGACCTTATATAACTCTATTGTTTGTTATTTTTCAGTGGTGAAAATAAATAGATAAATAAATAAATATGCTTCATTTTCTCAGAATTGAGACTAAAGATTTTAGTTAAGGTTTATCAGTAGAAAATAACATATTGCTATCTTTTCCAATACCAGGACTGAGTGATTAAAACTTAAACTAGGCTTTAAATCCACTTCTTTTCTCAATTGCTGTGTAGATATCCAACATGTTGATAGTCCACCCTAAAAAGAGAATAACGGCTGAAAAAGCCCTGGAACATGTCTGGTTCCAAGAAGCAAAGGTAAATGATATTCTAGAAACTTGATGGATGTAATGGATCAAATGTAGGAAAGAGTGTTTTATCTGAGAAGCAGGTTGGAAAAGGGATGTGCAGCTGAAGTTTTTAAAACGGACTCTGATGTGTTTGGATATGGGATGAAAAACTCTTTCAAGTGTTTGATCTACAGTACTGTAGCTTCTCAAACCATAAGTAATTATAGGAGAAGATCAAAGTGAAAGTTGGCTAAATTTTATGCTAACAGACCTTTGCTGAATTTGCTTGGATGATTACGAAACAATGGTTTCAAATTGAGGTTGGCCCATCCTCAGAAACCCAGGGGTAAAATTCTGTCACTTGTTTCTTGCTACCAGAAAAAATACCAGTTCAGTTAAGTTCAGTCTCGACTTGCAACCATTGTTTCGTGATCATCCAAGTGAATTCAGGAAAGGTCTATTAAGATCACATGTCTAAACCACCCTAACAGTAGTGCTTTACTTTGCTTTATTTTATTATTCATGAGTTTGAGAAATATGTGCTGCAAAATTTATTTGATGTAACATCCTACAGTGAGAGTCCCAAATGTACAACCAATTTTTAATTTGTCAAGCTTTTTCCTATAAAATAATTTTGTTTAAAATAACAGTAAGATGATACTACTTTTAAATCAAAATGTGTAGAGTTAACAGACAAATACTCATGTACTAAAGTATGCAAATATATCAAGACTAGTTATACATTTTGTCACACTTTTGGCATTCGCATGATTTGTAAAAATAATCAAAAGATGTCAATATTAGATCTAAAATATAGATCTAAAACCATTAGTTTCTGTGTGTTACAATGTTACAACCAGGTTTCTACAACCTTCTTGGTAAAATTCATTTTTATTTTAGGCACAGAGAAATGAAAGGTTCTGTGCAAGATGGAAGTTCAAGGTAAGTCTGTCCAACATTCAGGGGGGAGTTTTGTTCAGTGGGGGAGGGCTGATGATAAATAGGTTAGGTTAAATTTTACCCATCTTCTTGTTTTAGAAGTTATAAAAGTTTTTCCATGCCATATGGTAATGTACATTTGTTGTTGAACACAAGACTGTTAAGGTTAATACAAGACATGTTTTAGCAGTTTCAACTGCCATCATTAGTTGCAGAGTACAGAATGGTGAAAATTACAAGTATTTAACCAAACTAGAAACAAAACAAAACAAAACAAAAAACAACAACAATAAAAAAAAAATAGTGAAAATGTGAATTATTGAAAAACCTTAAGATTAACATGATGCAGTTGTTGATTTAGCAACAAAATTGTTTATTTGTTGTTTCTTGTAACACGGGCTATTATGTGAAAACTAACATGCAATAATTTCTATAAAAGCCATGAGTAAAACAATGATTTATTTGAAATTCAATTTATCTGTACCAGTTATGTTTTGTATATTAAATGATTACTACTCTGACGTCACAGCATTAGACGCATCACTCAAACTCTATAACTTTTTTCTGTCATTGAACTGCTTACTCCATGTAGAATCAATACTGAGAAGATAGTCAGAAGGGTGAGGGGCTCTTTAAACATAGCCTGTGTTGCGGTCGGAACAAACCCCAGTTAACTAGGGTTTGGTTCTGACTGCAAAGCAGGATACCTTAAACACTGTTGCCCGGAACATCGTGCGCAGTATTCATAGTGTTGTCTGTCGTGAGTGTGCTGTAATTCTTCCCATTGTGTTTTTCATGGTCCAGGGAGCGGTGATAGCAATTTGTGCAGCTCGTGAGTTCCACCATCTAATGCAATCCAAACTTTTACCAGTCTCCTTCGATGTGGTCTGCGACGAACCTTACGGAAATAAACCTATCCGTAAACTGATTGATGGCTGCGCGTTCAAGGTTTATGGACATTGGGTGAAGAGGAATAAGGACGCCAATCAAAATCGAGCCGCGTTATTCGAAAACAAACCCCATAAAGAGAAATACAACCTTACAGATGGGAGTGCCAGGAACGGGAAGAGGGTACTGCCATTTGATGCGTCTTTCAGGGTGTTGTCATTCAGATCATCAAGGAAGGTGCTTCCTGCTAAGGTCAACTAGTCCTGTAGAACCCTGCCATGGTGGATCAGGTAAAACAAATGGTTACTGATACATATAATAGCGCACTATTGGGTATTTTGGTTGAGTGTTCGTACACAATAAGATCTGGATTGAGGCTTTGGGGGAAACAAAACAATAGTTTCAATGTATTTGCTTCGGCGTAATGTTTTTCCATTACAGACCTCTTGGGAATACGATTCTTTGTTTGAGGTTTATCGATATTAATGTATCTTCTCAAGCGTTACCATTAAACAAAGGAAAAGGTCCCAAGGGAATGATACATGACCTGTATTGGGATAACAGTGAATAAGGTCTATTATTTCATTGTTTACCACAGCTTCGATTCAGATGTTATTGTAAACACTCAACCAGAATATCCAATGTGGGCTATTTTCTTTGTATGGACGTGCGTAAATCACATGCATATAGGCCTATGGCCTCATAATGATGCGATAAAACAATGAGTTTAGTTTCTAAAGGAAAGAAAGAAAGGAAAGATTTATTAATGAAAACAGCTAAAAATGCTGTCTAAAAAGTTTTTTTAAAAGATTTCCTTTTTGATGTAAATTATAGTTTTGTGTGTAAAAAGCAAAAAGAAATAATCAACAATAACAAATTCGGCACTCACCCAAGATAAGATAAGATAGGATGAGGCAGGGTAGGAAGAGGAGATAAGAGAAACTGGGAGGGGAGGGGAGGGGAGGGAGATATATAAATATATAGGAGGGGAAGGGTGGGTAGTATTGATCCAAATGTCGAACTTTTCATTGGTACAAATTTTCAGTTTGATCGCGTTTTTCCGAAATTCAAATGAGGAACCAAAAAGGGGACAAACTTCCACTGCGTCTTGCATCCCTAGAATAACCCCCCATTATAATTTTTCCTAACATTCTGCCTTTGCATTCAGTAAATGAAAAGTTCGACATGATTACTGATATGAATAGAATTATGTAAGAATACACGCGTCACTAGAGGAAAGGAAATAAACGCTTGACAAGATAAATCCAAATCAAACATAACACTTTTATGACACCTCGTGCTCCCTTTTGATCCCTTGAGCATGCGCGTAGAGCAGTAGTGTAAAACTCTTAATGCGTGTATTGAGTGAAAGAGGTTTTGCACGATCACGTGACGGCAGTCGATGTTGGGTGGCAGAAACAAAGTCGTTTTACATGAAGCAGGGGCGGATCCAGCTATGGGGTGCAGGGGGTGCGCGCCCCCGCCTGAGATGAGCGATTTACGGTCAATAATGCCTTTATTATTATCTATTTTTGATGCTCGAGTCCCGAACATAAATGGTGCACCCCTCCTTCAAAAAAATCCTGGGGGTGCACCCCTCCCTGAAAAAATCCCTGGATCCGCCCCTGTGAAGTACAATTCAAATTCTTAGGGAAAAGAGTTGCTGTTGCTGTGCCATCCAACATGGCCGCCGTCACGTCACGTGATCGCGCAAAATCTCTATTGATTTTATCTCTTAGGAATATAGTATGATATTATTTCAATTGGGATCAAGTGTTATATAATTGTCACATTCAGTGGCCCTCTGATATATTATTAATATATAATATTTTTTGTATATCAAGTGGAGTGTATAAACCAAATTTTGTCGGGTTCCAAAGGTCAAATCATAGAAAGTAAGACCTGAAGTGGTTATGGGTAAACAGTTAATAAGCTATTGTTGTATCTCTCGAACATTGTTTCGAATTCTTGAAGAAAGCAATGTTCTAGAATTCAAATAATGCCACCCATATAACGTGGGCCTCATTAAATGTTTACCTAGAATCCTCCTCGGTCGCGACCTTCGATGATTTAACCTTTTATACCCGACAACGTTTCTTCAATTTAGTGTATGCATGAGAGGAACAAACACGCAGAAGCCGCGTGATTCTTTTCCGCCATATTTTCCGTGGCGGAACTGTTAACGACTTTAACCTGTTTCCAGTCTCGCGCTAGTCTTGGTTACCCAGACCCCTCTCGGCCAACTACTGCTGAGAAGGGTCTGGGAGAATCGTTAATCAAGTTTTGTAATATTCAAAATGGCGTCTGAACAAATTTGGGTCAGACGATGATTGGTCAATACACCAGCTACATTATTTTGCGTCCGCTGCAACCAATCACCGATTAGTTTTTCTGATTCAAAGTGAGGTGGGCACCATTTTGAATATTGCAAAATATAATTAACATTTCTCCCAGACCTTCTCCTAGCAGTAAAGGGTAGGCCGAGAGAGGTCTGGGTGACCGGGACTAGTCTCGGGCAGACTTGTGTAGAGTGAAGTGGCGGACAAAACGGTAATTCTATATGACGTTTATTCCCCGATAGTCGAAAACAGTGCTAGTTGGCGGGCGTATATAAAGTAAGAAATAATGTAAAAAATATGGTATTGAGTTTCATAACATTAGGAATTATAGTATTGGAACACGTTGGCTTTCAAGAAATGTTTACTGTTGCTTTACTTTGTCAGGGACAGAGTGGATCTCGTATGAGCGGGAAACGCTACGGCAAATTCGTAGCAGTGCAGTACCGTAGCAGTCACCATGCAATGTGATTAGATGATCCACATGAAAACAATGGGAAGCCATTTCAGTGTAACTGCATACGTACCGTGAACGTGCTGTAAGTCAGTACCGTACGTTGCCCACTAATATGAAAACCGCTCTATTTCATGTTTTCGAGTTTGTCGTCAAACTTATTCTGATTTTATAACTGAGATAAATGAGAGGGATTTTCTTTTGATTTGGCCAATCTCGAAAGAGAACTGTAGCGAAAATTGCGGGTATGAATAGAGCGTATGGAAACGAGTGTGGTTGTTATCACACAAAGGGTGTTTTTCAACCTATGTTAGTACGTTAATGCTGAGTGATTATATTTATATAGTTGAGAGAGAGTTTGTTTTTCAGACTGGTTTGAGAAAAAGTCGTAAGGAGCATTGAGAGAACTTTTTTAAAGATGTCTATGTTTATAGGTCAACTAACTGCACATACAGCACATTTCGTATTTCTGCGGCCCAAAAAACTCCAGACGTAGCACTTTCTCTAAGTTTCTGTTTCAACGTTTTGGAATAATACAGGAACATGAAAAGCGCTATTTAAGTAAAGGGTGTGCATAGTACTCAGTCCAAACGCTGAGGTCTAGGCTTATCTAATCGTTAAATAGTGGAAATGGTCCCACCTGATTGGCTGAATTTGTCTAGGGAGTATCGATACATATAAATAGCCAATCAGATGCGATCATTCTCACGGGCTGTTGTAGTAGTTGCCTTTAACCGTCATTAGAAACATTAGATGTTCAAATGATATGACGAAACTTTCGAACTTGCTATCTCAAATGAAAAGCGCACTCAGTATTCGAACCAGGCCTAATATTGCTGCTAAACTAGAAAGTTTCACAAGAATATATTTACAAAATATGTTTAAAGCTAATTGTAAACTATCAAATATATAATTATTGCAGAAGTTTTTGTGATCAAAAGCTTGATATTTATAAATAAGATTGTAAATATTGTAAATTTTGTTATTTGCTCGTAACTAATGCTCTTTCTACATTGTAAAGTGGCCTCAAAGACGTGAAAAAAGCTAATAAACAGTTTTGTCAAATTTTGGGGGGGGGGGGGGTGTTTTAAAGCAATTTCTGAATTAACTGGAATATCTTGGTTGCCATACTGCTTTTCAAATCAAAATGCACAAAGAAGCTGTTTTTTCTCATTTAAAGTATAGATCCCTTACAGGAAATTCCCAAAACACTTCAACTTGGAGAACAAAACAATAGAAATTTATTCTCCTGGGAATCGATGACTGAAAATATTTGATTGTTTTGTCCTCCAAATAGGTCATTTGCATGATGGCGTAATTTACTACCAAGACCAGAATGCTTTGAGTGGCTTCTATTGTCGAGCAAATTTGACCAATTGTCTCTTTATTCCCAGGAGAGTAGAACAATCTGAATAGTGAAGCATTTTGAAAAAGCATTCTGGTCTTGGTAGTAAAAATGACGCCATCATGCAAATGTCTATTGAACTGCTTGAAGTTAAAACATCCGAATGGCGAGTCAACAGCTCATAATTTTTTTACCGTGAACTTTAAGCTTTATTTAAACAGTTTATGGATGAAAGGAATTTTAAAATGCAGTTTTTGAAGAAAATGGAATTCCTTTATTTCTTTTCTCAAAAGCAGTGAAAAATGAATAGGAAAAACAAAAGAAAACGAACAATAAATTCACTCTTACAGTTTATCAACTGTGTTATGCCAACATGTTTAACTTTGTAGAGTGGTTTTAGTCACACTGTTGAATAAGTGATATCACCTGAATTAGATATAAGTAATATTTACAACACGGACGCGAACGTTGTAAACGACTTGTGAAATCATTAATAATTCATAAATCGTTTGTGTTGTAAAGTAATTGTTACGCGTCTTTTCTGCTTTCACTTTAACTAATGAAAATATGCGTGCATGTATTATAAATAGAACGTGACTGACTGGAATGTACTTTTTTTAGAGTAGAATAGTACTAGAGTGGTTTTCATTAACCCGTGAAACAAAGTGTACTAATTAGAGTGTAATAGAGTGGTTTTAACCCGTGAAATACATTTTAGCGTATTACGCTTTATCACACTTCGGTTCTTTTGTTTTTCATTGTGTCTATCTGACTATTACACTCTAATTAG
>WUAP02093333.1:0-12472 GCA_015163945.2 Stichodactyla helianthus
ATACTTCTGAACTGCCTCAAAACCTCGTACTTCCCATCTGTATTGATAGTTTTAGAAGTGTGGAGGGCAAATTGGCCAATTATAGGAAGGAAAAACGTATTTCAATAACAAGTTAGCGACCTAATAATTGTGTTACGAAAGTTATTTATAGACTATAATAACTGTTACGAATTGCGATGGAATAAAGACTTTTGATCAGTCAAACAAGCTTGTCATTCTTTTAAAACACATCGAAAATTATCAAAGTTATTATTCAGGATAGCATTAAGTTATTCCCTATGAATAGCCTGAATTTCAAGTCCTGCACCGTTTCTACTGAGGCCTTGTACTTCCAGGGGTAAGCAATCGATGAAATTGATGATCGAAAATTTGATCGATAAATTGATTACAATCAATGTCAATTAGGTAATTGATATCAATTGATATCGGGCAATCAATGATCAATTGATAATTACAAAAATGCCATAACCAATCGATGGATTGGCTGCATTGATTGGCAATCGATGTCGACTATCTTCAAAAGTCCAGCGCTGTAACGTGACCGTCAATGTAGTCCAAGATTAGGACTGTGAAACACATCTAGGTATTCCCCGTGTTTAGTTGACTTACCCACGTTGAAGTTAATGGGAGTTAAGAATGGTGGATGGATTACAAACAGTAGTTATTCATTGTGTTGTTAAAGGATTTCAAGAATGCCCATTCGACTTTGAAACAGGAGAGCAGTATTTGGCCACAAAAAAATATGGTTCACGAGGAAGAGCTTTCAAAGTCACGAACACGAAGGGACAGTACTTGCGGGTACTTGAGATCACATTTATGGCATTTAATCGTGTGTTAATATTTTAAATAGCCATACTCATTTAGGTGCTGAATTTGTATATCAAGTAACAAGCGTATTAAACGAATATACGAATATCGATCTTTCAATAGATAAATTGATATATTGACTGATATCGATTGGTATTGGAATCAATCGATAATCAAAAAGTTTTGCACTATCGATTGCTCATCGATTATCGATATCAATCGATTAATTGCTATGGATTGATATCGATTTCAATCGATCATCAGATTTATCGATTGCTTACCCCAGGTGTACTTCTCTGGCTACAGTCGGTAGTATGTCACACAACATAACTTTTATATCACGCAACCAAGCCAAATGTGTGAAAAGGCACGTGACACTATCGACTGTAGCCAGGGAAGTACAAAGCCTCAGTAGAAACGGTATGGGACTTGAATATTCAGGCTATTCAAAGGGAATAACTTAACGCTACATATCATGAATAATAACTTTGATATTTTTTTGATGTGTTTTAAAAGAATGACAAGCTTGTTTGACCAATCAAAAGTCTTTATTCCATCGCTAATCGTAATGGTTATTATAGTCTATAAATAACTTTCGTAACAATGATTAGATCGCTAGCTTGTTATTGAAATACGTTTTTTCTTCCTATAATCGGCTAATTTGCCCTCCACTAGAAGTGACTTCTAAAACTATCAGAATACAGATGGGAAGTATGAGATTTTGAGGCAGTTCAGAAGTATATTTAATGCTACACTTTATCTAAAATTTTTTTCTACTGATTTGCACAGTTTGAAAAATTACTTCAAGTTAAAGAACATTTTCCAACCTTTTGGCTTATTTTTGGGACCTACAAAAATATGAATTGTAAAGGGAAGTTGCTTGAGCTTATAATGGCGAAATATTTCACATTCTGGTATAAAATAAGGATAGTTTGAGAGAGCCGGAATGAAGCGATTTTTGTACTGCTAAATAATTTTTTGCTAAAGTTTGTCGAATCACTGTAGATTAAAAACACGAGTGCCGAAAATTTTATTTCTGATATAATTAATTTCACCTTAGTACTGATAGTCTGAATTGGAATGGGCTGGAAAACAGGTGCCACTTTTGAGAAAAAAATTTTTCATTACAGATATGATAGCCATGTTGCTCAGTAAGTGCTATAGTAGGGGTGGAATGATAATCATTAACGCTGCTTATATTTGATCAAAAAAAATCATTTTACCTTTATATAAATGGAAAAATATATGTCTAACTGTGGTGTAAGTTTCAATTTCATAGAGGAAATTTAGGTTTTTGAGCGACCTCGAAAAACTTCAGATTTGAGGTCTCCAAAGTCTGATATTTTGAGAAATCGGGTGTTCACGAAGAATGTTGCCAAAAAATACTAAAAGATCAAATTGATCCAAATGAATATGGTTTTTGGTCATCATATATGATAATAGTTTCGTACAGAAAAAATCAAGGAAATCTATTTTCCATCGAAATTTGAGTGGTTGGTTCTTTAGGTGGACAGCCTCTTAAACGTTTGAAAAGCTATGAATATGATTTTGAATATACAACTGACTCAGGAACAGAAATTGGCAGTTTATCCTTTTCATTTTGGTTTTTAATTTCTTAATTCTTTATTTTCAGTTTCGAAAACTTATTGATAGATCTTCATGGACAGACTCTGGGAACGAGATTGTCACCTGCTACACTGGCCACGCTAGTTTCCAGTTTACTAGTGGCATGAGCTGACAGAGCTATCCCATATAATTGATCACAATGCCATTCCAAAATTTAAAAAATATTAGATTTATAAAATTTAATTGCTTCCTATGAATCTTACAGTGCGACTACTCCAATCAAGGCCACCCAAAGAAATTTTTAGATAAATTTTCAATGTTCATTTTTGACACTTAACTACAGAGTTGCGGGTCTCTATCATATACGATGCTTCTTGTTAAATTTTAATAAAATTCGTACATTAACAAAGGAAATTCTGTGCATTTTAAGTGAAATTTCAAACATTTGTAGAGATTCTATTGTTAATATCTCAATCGTGATTGGATAATTTACATAATAATTTGTTTGGGTGGCCTTGGTTGGAGTAGTCGCACTGTAAATACACCTACAAACAAAACTGTATTATGGAAAACAGCCTTTAAGGTAATGCGATCGTGCAATTTTTTTGTCGAAAAATTTTATTAAAACTTGGCACAAATATCAATTTTAAGTGCTTGAGAAGAAAAATGAAATAAAAAATGGGGGTCACCGAATTCATTTAAAAGATATGATTTTTCAAAGATGGGGCTTGCGGCCATCTTTTTCGCACAAAATAGGATAATAGAATTACAAACTCTTTTAGCTCATATCGGTCTTCAACGATACAAACAACACTTTCAAATGATACGTAAGTTAACACACTGTAATAATAAATCCAAAATTTCTCATTATATTGTATTGAAGAATTAGTTTTCAAAGCCAAAGTTTCAAAAACAGCACACTTTTACCGTGCTTGACGATCCTAGTTTTGGACATTTTGGTGATTTTCTTAAAATTTAGCTCGAAGACCTACCTTCTTTTTTTGATATGTTGAGGTTTTAGGCACCATGAACTCACAGTAAAAAAATCAGGGCAGGTCACCGATTTAGATTTTTAGATATTTGCCGTTGAATATCAAAATGCCTTATCCACCATATTGAAAAAGCTCTACCACAGGAACCCCAGCCAATGAAAAGGATGCGCAGAAGAGATGCGTACCAATGCACGACCGCATTACCTAAATACTGCGTTAAAAAGTTCCCTAATTTCTCAAGAGGGTTGGAGACCATAAACTTTAATTATCTACCACATTCCCCTCAGTACTGGGGCAAAAAACTTTAGCAAAATTCCTACCTTATCCCCTCATTTTCCCCAGTACAGCCCGGGGTCGCCCCCTCGTGGAAGCCGATGACAAGTTAAGGTCCCAGCTGAAGTTACGTTGAACCTATAGTCTGTAAGTAGATTCTAATACTGTTTAGGCTCTGAATGAAGGACCATTCCCTTGTTCTAGCCAGGGCCAGTCTGTCTTCACGAAAAGACTTGAAATGTGAAGTGCTTTGTTTTGTAGCATAAAATGATCTACTAATAAACTGGTTAAGGCGGAAAGACACCATAACCGACAACCACATACTGAAACAGCAACAAAAATGCTGTGTTTCGTTCATAAAAAAGGAAACCTAGTAAAGTTGAGAGGAATAAGTGAATTTTTTAAGACTGGCACATGCGAAAATAGAGAGTTTTGTTTACCTTTTTCATTTATTTGTAGACGTTGTTAATCCACTTATCTTATCTTGTGTTCCAACACGCTCATCATGAAAGCTGGGGATCCTCCGAATTTTGCCCGAGTCTACGAGACAACACCGACGAAGCATCGACTTTGTCTCTTGGTTCCAAGGTAAGCAATAATATCTTTTCTATTTACACTTCAAGATTGTGAAACATATGGGAAAAAAAGAAAAAAAATGAATATAATAATAAGAAAGTTGGGAACTTAGACAAATT
This sequence comes from Stichodactyla helianthus, assembly GCA_015163945.2. Taxonomy (NCBI): domain Eukaryota; kingdom Metazoa; phylum Cnidaria; class Anthozoa; order Actiniaria; family Stichodactylidae; genus Stichodactyla; species Stichodactyla helianthus. The sequence continues at coordinate 4,334 of WUAP02093333.1, forward strand.
TAAAGTAGGCTATTTAATTTGGTTCCTCTGATGTTATGACCGAGTACTAGCATGCTAGCCCGATCCTGGCCCGATAAGGTCCGTCACCTGACCGATCGTTGAACGACAAGCCGAATATTTTATGTGTCAGAGCTTGTCTTGTGAATCTTTTGTTATTTGTTTACGCGAATTCGTCGTCTATGTATGTATATACAATATGTATATATTACATAATTCCAAGGTTTTTGGTGAGTCTGTCAGAGGAGCAGGATGTAATTGAAGGTTTGTATCAATTCCCAACTTATAAGAAACAAAAGCCCCAGACATGGCAGCCATGTTGGTGGTATGAAAATCAACAAAAGGACTTGGGGGTTCGAGTGTACATATTGGATTGCATTTGGAACGGCAGAAATTTTCTCAAGAAACATTTAGTGAGGCCATCAAAAGCAATTTTAGGGCCAAATCAACCAACATGGCCTCAATGATATTCTCGTGTATCCTAACTGAAGTAAGCTTATACTTTGAATTCATGGAATATGCACTTTTGTGGAGTTACTCATAATTCATTTTGTTTATGAATGTGCAAGTATCAGGGACTGGTAAGAAAAATTTAAATATGTGGAGAATTCAGAGATCAAATTAGAAAACACACAGTATTAAATTTGACCCTTTTTGAACTCAAATGTGGATCAAGCAAGGATGATTAAAATGGTCAAACCAAAGAGAAGATCTAAAAAAGTAAACTTTAAGACTATTTTCTCAAACTATATAATTACAGTTTTTAATCTTTTTGTCTCCAGACCTTGCTTGCATGTGTGAAATTCTAAAGAATTGTGGGAAATCCTGATGACGTTGAAGGTCGTGAGCATTTCTGAATTTTATATGATATAAAATGTATAAAAATATCAGTCCAAATTAATAAATGGAAACTAGCAAGTAAACTAGTACAGACTGGCATCATCACTGTTATAGTCCAAATTAATAGCTCACTCCAGATATTTTGGACATTTTGGTTGAGTGATCAAACACCAAACAAAATCTGGATCAAGACTCCAGGGGAAACAAAGAAAAAACGATTATATCATTGTTCCCGCCTCATCAATTCAGAATTTATTGTGTGTGATTAATCAACCAAAATATCTTAAGTGGGACATAAAATTCATTATCGTCCATTCATCTCATTTCAGTTTTAATTTTCCATTATGATACTTTAGAAGTGTGCTTCCTTTCAGGGGTTTTAATGTGAAATTTATTTTTCAAATTTCTTTTGTACAAGTACAAAATAGCTTGTAATCTTATGAAGCATTATAATTATTTTGATACATGCAAATGATACATTGATTACTCCTGATATAAGCAAAATGAATATCATGTTTTTATATCTAATAGATATCAATGGAATATCAGGATTTACTACAATTTACAACCATGAAGTGTGATGTGCCAAACTAGTTTTTATAAGTTATATCTCAGACATTTAAAGTGAAAAACTGTCAAGTTTGACATGAGAAACTTTATTGATGTCGCTGACAAACTAATTAGTTAGCATATGGAATGTACACTGTTTATGAACTCTATCTTATAAGTTTCAAGATATTTTGTGAAAAACACAATGGATTTAAGTAGTGTTTACAACATGAGCAGCCATGTTGTATCAGAATTTACAACACGAACTGAAGGCGAGTGATTTTAAATCTGATATTACATGGATGCGAATGTTGTAGACTACTTAAACAACGTCTAGGTGTATGCTCTCATATTCTACTGATTTTTTAAAAAATAATTCAGTTTGGCTGAGAAAATCCAAGTTAAAGTTTATGCAAATGAAGACAATTTTGTATCTGAATTACAACCTCCTCCATGGTCAATGATTTCTATTGTGTTTTGCTCATTAATTATTCATGAGTTGTTTAAAACTAATTACTGTGTTTACTTTGAAATATATACTGTACTTTGTACAATATATCGAAACTTCTAAAATAAAGCTTGAAAATTCAATGTTATTTGTCGGCAACATAACAAAAGTTTCACACATCAAACTTGATAGTTATAATTCGTGTCAAACATCCGAGATATTACTTATCAAAACTAGTTCGGCATGTCACACTTCACGGTTGCTTGCAAATGGTAGTATCATGTTTCTAAAACTTTGTACACTAGCTGTAAAGATATTTTTATGTGGGGTTTGATTCCCGCCAAGGGCTTAATGTTGTTTTTCTCTTTATCCTTTCTATATATACACACTCTCTTATCAACCAATCACAAGTAGCCAGGAAATTCTTCCTTGGTCCTGGATATTTCATCAATATTTATAAAATAGACAGTGTTACTCATGAGAGATATCACCACAAATTTGTACACACAAAAGCACATTTGTCAATTGCTCAAGCATTATTGTAATGATGTAAGTTAAATATTCAGTTCATTCAAAGTGGGTAAGTTTATTCAGTGTCAAGGAGTCCTATCCCCAGTGTGCTCATACCTATCAAGTTCAAGTTTATTAATATTAGAAATGAAAGTAAAGTGAATGCATTCGGTGTGTATATATAGAAAGGATAAAGAGAAAAGCAACATTAAAAGCCCTTGGTGGGAATCGAACCCCACATCTTTGGTTTACTAGTCCAATGTGTTAACCACTACACCACAAGGACCAACCACGCTGGAAATGCAGCTGGACAATGTAATGTATGTGGCAACCATAGGGGATTTATTAATATTACTAGACTTCCAAATTAAAATCAAAGAGGCTTATTGGGAAAAACCTTCACTTAATAGTCAAGTCAAACATGTTAATCTCAAATTATTATTATAATTCACACACTTTTTCCTTTGCAACACTGATATTTATACTCTTGCTCTCCCTGAATTTTAATCTTTATACTGATGATGGCAGCAGAACTGCTGAAACATGTCTGTAAAAATTAAAATAATTGTGTTGTTTATGAAAATAGACCAATTTTCTGCTTTCAAGACTCCCTAAGTGCTCCCTTCATGTTTAAAACAGACTAAAATCTGTGCAAAACTGTACTTAATTCTGGTAAACAAACTACCTTTATTTATTTTAGTATTCAGTGGTAGAAATCCTTGAAACACTATAGTTTATATAATAAACAGAAAAATACATGGATGTTTGGAGATATGGAATTTATCTTCTCGTGTTCAAATTTGATATCTCACTCGTAAGATATCAAATTGAACACTCGAAGATAAATTCCATATCTCTGCGCGCCCATATACTATTCTCTATATATTAAAAAATATGCAAATAAAATACATATTGTATTAAGCAATTATTGGATGAAGTTGAGCATGATATTGTAAATTATCAAGACTAAGGTCTGTGTTATCTGCCAAAGCCATAGGCTGAAGCAGATAACGCAGACTCAAGGTCTTGATAATTTACGAGGTCATGTGAAAACTGAATTCAATAAATGATTTATTATACATTTTGAAATTCAGGAAATTCTTAACTTGTACATTTATGAACCTATTTTTATGCACGTGTCTAACACTTGGACTTTGAACTCATAATAATATTAAATCCCATATATCACGAATTAGCTGTAGGTTCTCAGCCAGTCAGAATCCAGATAGTAAAATGTATATAATATTTATTGTGCACATATACTACCCTGCAGTGTGCTTGTCAATATCAAGTTTTATTATAGATTTTGATGAAATATCAGGATTTCTTCTGTTTCTGAAGCTTTATTTTTTTTCTCTCACATGTGAGGATATCACTGTTGCCATGACTACCCTCACATCAAACAATCACAAATGACCTTTAAATTCTTCCTTGATCCTGGATATTTTATGTATATATATTTATAAAATAAACAGAACATTATATTGCTGCTTGGGGATACAAATTTCATCTTCTGGTGCTCCCTTGTGAGAGATCATCAATTACTTACACTTGAAGAATGATAAAATTTGTATCTCCACACACCCATGTAATATTCTCTAAATAAACAGGACATACTAAATATATGTACATCAAGGGATATCATATTCTTTCAACATGTATCTTATGGCATTTCTCTAGATCCTGCTAAAAGCCATGCTTAAGAGTATATATACACTTAAGTTTATGAATATAACCTAGTTTTCCAATTCTATCACAATTTGCAAATTTTGTAAAAAAATTGCTGCGAGTACTATATTTCTGAAACTGATGATCATTAAGATATCCCTTTTTAATTTTCTGAGATTCCTAAATATGACATCTTTTGATTTATTAATTTAATTATGCTTATGAGAAAAAATATAAACAAAGATGCCCCTATAAAAATGATAAGAATATAGGCACATCAACCTACTTCAGTCAATCCTCAATTTGAACAGCAGTATTTGATTGGCGATAGTAATTCTTGATCATTTCCACAACATCTTTTCTTTCCAGCTCTTTGAGGATTGAGACAAGTTCAGTAAGTGTAAAGTCTGGTTGACTTCCTCCAAGCTTAATGAATAGTTGTTCACCTTGATTTGTACCTTTCTTTTGGCCATCAAGCTCAATTGCATCCAAATCAAAACTGGACAATTTCCTTTGCTCTCCAATCTCCCTCCAGCCTTTCAGAACTGTGGATACGTCACTTATTTTAACAGCAATTCTTGAACGTAAGCCAGCTAATGGAATATCTTGGAGACGAAGATTGGCAGGCCACAGGTCTATAATGAAATAATTCAAGAAAGTTGAAACAATCAACTGATGGAAAGTGCATTTGAAATAGAGAAAGTAAACAACAGGTTTAAAGAAGCAGTTTTAATCTGAGCTAATATGAAAAATGTTAAGTTCAAAAGGTTTTATTATCAAATAACACAGGAAATTATTTTGTTTCCCAAATTGGGTAAATGCTACCAAATCCAATAATGGGACATGAATATCCCAATATTCCTTGGACATTTATTCCATTTTTTAGGGAAATTTTGTCCCAATACTGGGTTTGGAAGCATTTTCCCAATTTGGGAACCGAAAACATTTTCCTGTGTATTTTCTGGGTAACCAAATAATATGACTGTCCAACATTGCTTTCTTCAACTGTTACATTACGCCCTGCTCACGTAATATGCAGGCCTCATAAGCAGAATCAGAAACCCCCATGCTTTAACTTTCATTCTAGGATTTAATGTCTTATACCTTTTAAGGTATAAACATAAAATTTTTTTGACTCACGGACACCCTGGAGGAGTAGCTGTGAGTTATAGCTGGTACTTTCTCATTTGCATTAAATTCTGTGTAACAATAGGTATTATTTAAAATCTTCCAGCCTGCTTTGTGCACTCGAACAATAAAAACTGGTTCAAGCCAGTTAGCTACAAGCAAGTCCTTGTGCAACAATGCAACAATCTTAACTTGGATTGTTTGTTGAAAATTCATGAATAATTCTAGGAGAAAATCAAAGCGAAAGTTGGTGAAATTTTATGCTAATTAAGATCACATATCCAAACCACTGTCACGGTAGTGATTTACTTTGTTTTCTCCTCATTAATTATTCATGAATTTGAGAACATGTAATCAACCACTGTACCTTCAACACTTTCATGGGAGGTTCTTGGAGATGTGGAACCTTTACTTGTTAATGCTATTTCCTCTTCTTGCTTGGTTGCATTATTTTTTTGCCTTGCATGGAAACAGGAAACTTTATTTTTCCACAGGCAATACACCAAAACTGCTACTGCAACTGAGCCAAACACTGTCAGTATAATAATTTTATTATCTCTTGAGTGGTTGGGATCTTCTCTGTTAGAGTGTGAGTTCAGTTCTGGATTATTAAGCTCAGGAGGTTTTGTGATTTTGAGGCTCTGTTTTGTGGTGGTGTTGGATGTACTCTGCAGATTGGGTTGGATTGTAGATGGAGGCACAGTGCTTGTTGATTTTGTGGTTACTTCCAGGGTTGTTAGAGCTACAGGACGTTCAACTACAGGTAAGCAATCCTCTACGACATCATTCATCACATAACCTTTACGACACTCATTCTTACTGCAGAGTGTCTTGTTGCTGGGTGTACATTCATGTAAGGTCTTTTTGCCACCACACTGAGGGCATGGCTGACAGGTTGAAATGGAGTAACTGGCTGAGTAGTTTACAGCTTTGAAACAGGGATTACAGGTCAATGTAGTATCCCAATATCTCTCTCCACACTGCTGGCTAAGCCCATAGCCTGCTGGACATTTAGGGCATTTTCTGCAAAAACAGCTTGAATGTTTTTGAGAACAAATCTCCACCTCATCTGGCTGACATTTTCCTGTTACTTCAATTGCACACAGTGCAAGTAGAAAAAATGCCACTAAAATCTGTGAATAGAAAGTTATAATTTTATACACCCTGAATACCAAAACCATTTGTATAAAGCTTATAATTTATAGTATAAGCTCATCCACAGCAGATCAAGGAGGAGGTGATACGTCATGCAGGAGCATGTCTAATTTGGCTCAAATTTGGCACACATATCTAAGGGTCTGGGGAGTTATTCATTCTGACAAAGTTTTGGATGAAACTGACGTTTTTAATACGAAGTTAGCTAGGGCACCACCTAAAATGGCTATTTCGACCTAAAAATAATCTTTTTGATACTAGAAGTTTTCTAAACGTTTTTTTGGTTAATCAAGTCTGAATCACATTATGATAGCAGGGCCAAAGTGTGTTTTCATGGGGATTGTTTGGGTATGGAAATTGAGCTGTTGCCAATAACAATGGAGTTGATAAGCACCTATAGACCCTTTGCAATAATGGCCACCACTAATTTGCATAAATCAAAAGCTTAATGAATTAAGAAAATATTTTGTGTTCACATGAAAGACTATCAGTGAATTAGTAAATGTGCACAGTTTCAAAAAATAATGGTAAATCCTTGCAAAGTTATAAAAATTTTAAATGTGCTAAAAACATGAAAACGAGGCTGGTCAGGCCTTGGCCGTGTTTTACATACAAATCCTTCTAAATTTCAATCGCTGTAACTTCTCAGGTATTTGTGCTAAGACCCTGAAATTTGGTTTATTTACTAATGTTTGCATGCTCTTTCGAAGGCTAGTTGTTATGACTTTAGCAGATGAGCAAAAAGCATTATTCCTCATTCCAGGCTTTTTGCATAGGGTCTATAGCTTATATAGAAGTTACAATGAATAGGATTATCCAGCAGGCCATTATGGCGTAATTTACTACCAAGACTAGAATGTTTTGAGTGGCTTCTATTGTCAGGCGAATTTTACCAATTGTCTCTTTATTCCCAGCAATGTAGAGAAATCTGAGTTGACAAAGCATTTTGACAAAGTATTCTGGCCTTGGTAGTAAAATGGCGCCATCATGCAAATGGCTATAGACCTAATAAGCTTAAGCTTAATGTTTACTCATTTCAGATCACGTGTCATTCTCTTGAGAACATGATTCTTTGTTTCTCGGAATGCTTGAGAAGATACGTTAATATGGATGAACCTCAAACAAAGAATCGTACTCTGAAGGGAAAGATAGGTGGTCTGAAATAGGTAAACATTACGCCCAAGGTGATTGGGTTTATTATTGTCTATGATATTTATTTTCACTTCACAGGATCATTCAATTCTATCAAGGCAACAGATCGTACAACCTGTTTGTTGAATCCATAACATCACATGAAGAGGGCAGCTCAAGTAGCGACTCAGAAGACAGCGAAACTGCGGCTATTCTTGGACAAAACAAACAAGGCGGTAACCATAGCTACAAAACCTATAGCTAAATTTATTCTGCTCTAAAATTGACGCCAACAGCCCTCTGTGGGTACGTCGCTAACACTAAACTGTATCATTCCCCGGTTATTTCTGTTGTTGAGTAATCATGTATGTGGGATAAACTTTTTAAAAAGTAGTATTATTAGCTTAGTTAAAAGCTGTTTTATAGCTGTTGTTATATATAGATAGTTCATACGATCAGTTTCATCTTTAAACTAAAAATAAAGACTTGTCAGAAAGAGATGGTGGGTTTCATGTCCATTCACTCACAGCATCAGCTTTTTTCTCGGTGCGTTGATGAGAGGTTTGGCTGTATCTGATGGTCCATCAACCTGGTTTAGTCCATCTGCATCCATTGCCAGTCTGTTAGATCCTACAGCCAGAGCACCGGCCTTTGCTGATGCGAGGATTAGAGGTTTGGCTTTATTTGATGGTCCATCAACCTGGTTTAGTCCA
>WUAP02093444.1:0-16783 GCA_015163945.2 Stichodactyla helianthus
ACCCCTTGCTCTAACCACGGTTCACGTCGATTTGAAAGAGCAAAATAACCTAGTCTTTGTGGTGCATTGTTTTCGCATGCATCGTTGACGTAATTCTTTGAAGGCGATAGACGAGTGGTCTAATGCGTTGTTCTTTCAAGACAGTGAGTAAAGCCCTTTTGGGCTGGGTTAGTACTCGGATGGGTGACTACTGATAGCTACTTGGTGAATTCAGAACTTTTTTGATCTTCGATTTTATCTTTCTACCTTCGAAGTTATTAGTCTTTTTTTCCTAGTAGTGGAAGTAGTGGTATCCTATGTAGAAATACATTGTCAAGGGAGGCAAGTAAAGTACTCCTATGAAAATAAATTGAAAAACTTACGATTCCAACGTCTTCCTCACCCCAAACTCCCGAAAAAAACCTGACCAAAATATTCCCTAAACTGGGAATTCATTTATTGGAAACTATTTCGGCTCTTTATTGAGGTTTATTGAGGTTTTGTAATCAAAAATGCTGTGAAGAAAATCGTTGTCTCAAGCTTGTAGATTTTCTGCAAAGGTGCTGCACAAACTGCTCGACCCAAATTGCGTCAGCAACGGTGACAAAATCCAGCACCTCTCCCTCGCACGGGAACGTTTGACACGGACAACAACAAGAACCACTATCCACCCCTGAGAATCATTTTTGTTCTTCCGAATGATGGTGGTAGTGCATTTCGATGCTTTTATCTCCTGTCAAGTGTAGTAAGATTTAGCGTAGGTCTATTCTTGGTTTTCATGTGATGTCATGGCGGCCTTATGTTGATGTACAGTTAAGAAAAGATTTTCTCATCCGCTTCTATTGTTTGGTACACCAACATGGCTGCCACGTCTTTGTGATTCTATTCGCACAGGAACGTGTTAAAGCCAAGAATTAGACACCACTTACTACTTCTGTTACTGGTTAGCTTTAGCTTACGTGTAACAACGATTCTCTAAATAGCTCTCTTAGCGTCCATTAGCAAACAAGATGTCATAGCCTATCTGATTGGTGCCTTTAAGTAGCCTTAAACGTCCCTATTCTAGACACGACAAAAAAGGCTAGGAACATGGCACATTATACTGGTTTAATGGAAGTAAGACACAAGAAGAGGTCAATTAGGGGTTTGTTAAAGGCTAAATATAGATAGGGATTAAGACTTCCTCAACACGTACAATAGGTAAGCTTTTTGAGCTCTTAGTTAATCCGGAATGATTTATTTTCCTTATTTTCCATTTATTCTTCGTTTTCTTCAGTTCGTCTCCATCATTGACCGTCATCTTCTTTTTCTCACTTCATCTCATCTCCTTTCTTCTTTCTTCTTTCTTCTTCTTCTTTCTTCTTTCTTCTTCTTCTTCTTCTTTTTCTTTTTTTTTTTTTTTTTTTTTTTTTTTTTTTTTTTTTTTTTTTTTGCTTTTATCCTTTTTCCCTCTTAGTTTCATTTTTGGATTTTTTTCTGTTTTCTTTTTGATTCATGAGTCTCATATGGTGATGCAGAACAAGTACAACCGAATAAGTTAATACAAAGGCACTTTTAAAATATCTCACCACTTATTGTAACTGGGGATTTTCCATTTTCCATTTTAATAATTGAGCCAAATCTGGGGTGAATCGCAAAGCCAATGAAGATAATTGAATTTTTAAGCAAATCGCATGGCACATCTCGTAGCTGGCTTCGAATAATATTTCTATAGCTTTCTATTTAAGGCCATCATTTTAAACTGACCAATCATAAAAGCCGCGCTCAATTTATGTGAAACTCACAAAACTGACCAAAAATTGCTCTACACCAAAAGGACTGCCAACAGCTTGCCTTTTCACGGATTAAATTATCGAATGTAGACTCGGCACAGACGCGGTATATTAGAAACTATTAAGAGGTAATTAGCAGTTTCTTATCTAATTTTCATGATTAAAACATCGATAAAATTAAAGTAGAGATAATGTGACAGCCAAATACTTGAATTATCAGTTTGAATTTTCATTAGATTTTCAGGCTTACCAAAAATACGTCAAGTGTTCGATTAAAACAGGTATTTGTCAAGTTTACATTTCAGGTTATCTCTGGTGGTTAGAAGTGGATTAGTGAGGATTGCATGGCATTAGACTGTTTTCAAGTTTACAATAGCACCTCTTTACTTTGGGCGCGTAATGTTTTCCCATTTCAGATCACGTGTCATTCCCTTGGGATTTGTTTCTTTGTTTCTCGGAAACGCTTGAGAAGATACATTAACATGTATGAATCTCCAACAAAGAATCTTATTCCCAAGAGGATGACACTTGGGTTGAAATGGGGAAACATTACGCCCAAAGTAAAGAGGTTTATTCAGGTTATCTGGTGGTGAATGGGGTTGAGTGAGGATTGTTTGGCATTAGCTTATCACAGAGCAAAATCAAATCATGGTGGTCCCAAGAAATACCTATGGCCTGCTGTGACGGTATTATGGTAGTAGTAGCAGGAGTAGTTAGGAACAAGTGAACAACAGTCGTATTAGCTAGTAGCAGTGCTATGCTAATAGTGGTGGTACAAGTAGTAATATGATAGTGTTAGCAGTGGTGGTGGTGGTAGTGGTAGTGGTGGTGGTGGTCGTGGTCGTGGTGGTCGTGGTTGGTGCAGTGGGGGTGGAGGTGATGGGAGTATACTGGTAGTGGCGGTAGTGTTACTAGTAAGGGGATAGTAGTAGTAGGTAGAAATAGTGGTAATGATGGTGGTCGTAGTCGTGGTGAGGGTTAGTGGTAGCGGTGGCAGGATTGGTGGCGTAGTAGTCACAGTGGTGGTTGTAGTGGTGGTTGGTAGGTGATAGTGGTATTTAGTCTAATTGGGAGTAAATTGTAATTTACGTTGTATGGCGAGAAGGAGAATTTACAAACTCTCATAACTAAAAATGCACCTTGTGAACTTTCTGTCTTTGACTGATGTCATTCTTTCGAGAAAGTTAATAAAAACCCTTTCAGTGTTAGAACGATACAATATGATAACCTCCAGACAAAGTTGAATAGAGATTTTGCACGGCAGCCATGTTGCTTTGCTGAAACAATAAAATAGTTTTATATAAGAAAGAATTCAATCCCTTAGGGGAAAGAGATGCTATTGTTCTGCCATGCAACATGGCTGCCGTCACGTGGTGGTGCAAAACTTAAGTAGCTTAAGCAGTAGGAACGCGGGGATTGTTCTGTTAGCAGATAGCTGCGTGAAATGCCTCGAGCACAGCTTGAAGACCCTGCCCTTAACCTTCCATACCCGATAATCTGCAGCACTTTAAATTACAAAAACCTGCAAGGTACTGAATTTCGATATTGTCAGAGACTTTGGAGACGAGATGGGATAAGCTACTCACCGTATGGCAGATGAATATCAGGAAAAATCTTGCCAAGCAGTAGTGCTTCATAATATCAGTAATCTAATGCTTTGACCTAATGTCTCCTGGCTCGTCTACAGCTGCAGGCAGCTTCATACACACAAAATTCAGAGTTACAGACATTCCCACAAGTCTAAGACACCAAGGTCACAAGAAATAAGAAGACGCATTTCACTAGAATTCCTTCAATATGACCCGCTGATCATGAATGTTAAAGAACAAAGATGACTTTCCTAATGTACTAGAAAACAGATTTGCGTATGCTAAACCTAATCCTTGGTGGCGTCCCTCGAGGTGAGATGTCTATCAAGAGTCTAGGGATCGAATAATCCTCTCAAAAATACCTGCACAATTCGTCGCAGATTCCGTAACTCGATCATGGAGTCAGATTTCCGGTGCAGAGTTTATGTTGTGATACTTAAACCCAGATACCGGGCTAACCTGATTCAGAAGCGCTCGGGAGACGACGACGTAAGGTGTGTTGTACACTGCTGCTATGGAGCCAGAGTTATTCTCTCCCGAGGGAGAACGAGTCATAAGTACGATCTTCGAAGCTCACGAAATGGAAGAGCTTCTGTACCAAGACAGTGAAGACAGCTTTTCTTTGTTTCTCGAAAAGGTACCGAGCAGTCTGAAAGAATTTTCATGAAGTTCTCGCAGTGTCAAAATCGTATTTTAATCCTATTAGAAGCACTCTTCTTAAAATGAGTGCCTCTAACGTAAAAGACACCACACAAGGATTTCTGTGAATCTTTCACTTCAAGATAGCGAACATTACATAATGTGGAGATATATTGGACATTTGTCTATTAAAATTTGAATAATCACAAACTTCAACTTCACAGGTTTCGAATAATCAAGTACCAACTCTCTCTGCATTTATTTATTTGCTATTTTGAATTCGTTATATTTTGTTTTGGGTTGGCTTATCTTGTTATTTCGCTAGCATACAGTTGGGACTAATATTACTCGAACTAGAATCCACACACGATTTATTCCTCGCACTAATCTAACCTTAACATCGAAGATTATATTAGTGATAAATGTACTAGAACCAAACGAGACAGAAGTAACTGTTTGATAATGAGATTATTATTATTTAGGATTGCAGTTGCTAGTCTAGACTAGTCGAAGAAGCCTTTTGAAGGTTTGCTTTTGTACTTGAATACTTCGAATCACACAAAGGATTCCAATGATATATAACAGTGTACGAATAGTATCGCATTTCTTTAACAAAACAATCTGTAGAATTTCATCATTTTAAAAAGTCAATTTGCCGGCTCAGTTTTAGCAAAGTACTGTTACACTTGGTAATTTTCCTTGCAATTTGTTTCGCATTTTGTCTCACAAGTTGCACGAGACATTGCCTAGTGTAACATACCAAAAGTGTCTCTCTGAGTTTTACTTCTCGCACTGGTTGCGGCAACAAAATTGCGAGACGCTTTTGGTATCTTACACTAGGCAACGTCTCGTGCAACTTCAATCTTTCAACAAAATTGCAAGACAAGTTGCAAGGAAAATTGCCTAGTGTAACAGCATCTGCAGTAAATATTGCACAGTTGGCAAATTTGTTTCATCAAAGAAATGATTTTCTTGCAATGTTTAGTATGTTTTTCTTTTGTCATGTTAGTGGTTTTAACAGTAACAAGGTATAAAGATATATTTACTGTAGATTCAAGATTTTTTCTCTTTGCTGAAGGCATTCCACCAAATATTCTAATCAAGGGCCAAACATGGTACACGGAATTCTTGACTTTTTGCCAATCCGATAAAGACTTTCGTTGAGTCAATTATACATAACTCAATCAAGAAACCAGACTTCTAAATTGAATTAAAAGGGGAAATGCAGTCAAGCACTTTGAGAAACGATTTCAGTCTGACTTTTATTCCAGACATGTTACAACTCCAGCCCAAACATCGGTAAACACTGTCAGTTTTTGAGCTGCTGCTTCTTCTTATTCAAAGCTATCTGCGCAACTAACATCAAAGAAATCTATTGAGATCAGTCATTTCCTTAATTTGCTTAGTGTAGTGTTACAGACTATTCTTGTCATATTTTTTCAGTTTCGCTCAATTTTTTGAAGTGGGATGTTTCTAATTTTCTTCTTTGAGCCCAGAAATTGAAAGTAAAAGCACGTTTCTGGGAATTTAGTTTAATTTTTTCCCATTCAGAATTCGCTATCAACGTTCTCGACTTCTAATAGTTGCATTCTATAGATACTTTAACTCGGACAACGATGATCTAATCTGTCATCAGTTTCTAATGTTATAATTGACGTTTATATGTAATTACTGTAATAACATACAGGAAAAACAACCCAGGTCACGTGATAGAATTCAAATTCATGCTGGGTTCTGACCTGTAGGAACGCGGGCTCCAACCGAACATGATTGACCTGTGAACTGAACTGCACTCGGTTATTCTTTCGTGCCACGCAATACTCCACTTTCGATATTTTGGTAAGTTTATATTTTTAATAAGTTTTTGACCGAGGCTCAGGGGAAACAAAAGAATACTTGCGATTATTTTATTGTTTCCCCGGAGCCTCGACTCAGATCTTATTGTGTGCGCTCACTCAACCAAGGATGAGTAAAAAGATGAATGGGTGGGTCGATAGGTGGATGGACGGATGGATGCAATAAAATAAAAGGGTTGGGGGAACATGCTGTTTCGATTGAATAAAGCATTTAACGTTCTGTAACGGAAAACCCAAATACTTTGAAACCTTACTTCTTCTGACGTCTGACCTGGCAAACGCAAAAGAAAACTATGTAGTTTGGGCTGTATCTATTTGGTCCGCGTTCTATGTATCTTAGTTCTATCGTTATACATCAAGTACCTTATCACCAAAGACTAACATAGAGACAGGATTTCAAGATATTGAATCGATTATGATATTATTCCTACAATAGATTCTTAGGTATCTCCACGTGTATGCTAGCAGGGCTACTGCGAACCTTTCTTGTAGCTCACAGGATCCCCACAGGGTCCGATGTACCGTGTCACGCAACTATCTCTGGCATGTACAATTATTATTATTATTAGAATTCCGATTATTGACCGGATGTTCAGAGAGAATTTGAACAATTCTCATCTTGTCCGCTCGATCGACCAACGAATTCCTTTATTCTTGAAATCTATCTATCGTAACCGGCTATTGTCTCAAAAAATACTAGATAACGCTTCTTTTGATTCACTCACAGTTTGATACAAAAGAAGAGAATGTACGTCTCGCTTGCTTCCCGTCGTTCTCGCGTCGTCGAGGACATTGTTTTGACTTTAAAAATAACGCAAACATTGATGTAAAATATTTGTAAACAGATTTGTATTGTCAATTCTTGACGTCGCTCGCATCTCGTACATTGCAAACAAAGCATACCTCTCTTCTCTACTAATTCATCAGTCGTTCCAGTCCTCGCTAAAGAGCATACCCGAATAGAAGACAGCTATCACGAGGGATGAAAGAACTCAACAAGGATCTTGTAGACCAGTCATTTGATGCTACAAAGCTATAGGTTCCTTTGCATTGGAGGCTTCTTTTGGTCGGGTCTTAACTCGACAAACACATCTGGTAACTACTCGAGTTAAAAGTACAAGTTGTGTACAACTGTTCAAACAAGTTGACGATGAATGGCAGCTCGTTTCTACTAATTCTTCTTCAGGAAACATAAGTTTAAAGTCTTTCAGCAACATCAACTTGTCATTATATGTACGTAGTTTACGCTTTCCTTTAGCTCAAAGGCAAAATAGGTCCAGTACAAAAATTGTCAAATAATTCGAATACCTAAAAATACTTAAATACTTTTGGTAATCATTTTATCTTAATAACAGTATAGACTACAGGAGGCTTACAATAAGGAAGCTTATGCTTTATCCTGACCAAAGATTTAGTCATAAACGAGCATAGGATACGAGAACTGGAACAAGATATAGAGCAACGAAGGTCTCAAAACACTTTATCTCAATTTGCATCTGCAAATACAATGCATGTACTTCTAGTTAATGTTTTGAACCTGTAATCTTTTAATATTGGCTGCAGTTTCGTTCATTTATTAATATATATTTATCATTTTTGTAGGTAGATTACGAACGGATGGCCAGACAACTAGCAGAAACCTTAGAAAGCAAAGGTAATGTTTATATTTTTCATTTAATAATTTAAAGGCAGTTTGTTCAGTGTCAACAAAGCTGTGATGCTCTAATTTCGACGTGGTGTTTAATATGGTTTTTACGTGAAATAGTAAAAGGAACGAACAGTAAGCAAGGGGAATATATAAACATGTTTTGTGGTTTGTGGCTGTCGATGATCTTGTTAGCACTTTGACACTCATTAAAACCACAAGACACGCTTTAACTCCTCTACCCGGCTACACATTGCTGCAGCTTCAAAATTAAAACATTAAAGACTAACTAGGCTATACATGTGACTCTAGAGCTCAGTACCTAGTTTAAAAAATCTTGTTTTCCTCTTTTCTCAGACGCCCAAACGAAACTCGTAAACAAGGTGTTTTGCCTGTACATGACACTACTTAAAATAATGATTAATGGAACTAATACCATTATTTTGAGGTTTTTAGCGTATCCCACGTAAGAATGACATTGCGGAACTTTAGTAATTACACGTTTAGGGATTCTAGATTCTATTTTAAGCTGTTTTAGGATATCTGGTCAATTAAGATTCTTACATGGATGATCAATGAATAGAACTCGATCCTGTCTGTCTATGTAATGTTTACTTGCTTACTTATCCAGTGAATTTAAACAGAAAACACTTAACTAATTGCGTCATTCGATAAAATATTCCAATTAGAAATAGAAAACTTCATTCCTCCCTAAAGGTTCTTTTTATAAACTTCGAATTTTTGTATTAATGCGTAGGATTCATGTTTTGTGGTGTTTGTAAAACTGATCTGATGTGACAAGGAGCAAAAGTTGAGGATTACATGACCTTTCTCTTTTATGTAGAGCCCTAATGGTAAAAACCTCTCTCTATTTATATATATATATATATATATATATGAACTTAAAAAAAAAAAATGTTAAGTTCATATATATATATATATACACCTATTTCAAAAAACGTTGTCGCAGCCGAAAGCAACAAGCATCCAAGATTGCAAGGACTTTGGGGATTTGTCCAGCATTTCATCCATTCGCAGACGCGATCCTTTTAGTCTTTTTACAAGGGAAGGCTGCCGTGCTTCCCAAGATCAAATGTGTGCCTGAAAACTCAGCTAATATCCTGGCCACAGACGTTTGCTTTTGGCCTCTACTCGTCCCTTGTTGCTTGTGGCTGTGGCAAGGTTTTTTCAAGGGGAATGGGCGTATATCAGTGTTAGACAAAAATTTAAGTCATATGTGAAATTTCCCTTCATACTTTACTAATTTTTACCACTGACTTACTTATCCTAACATTTTGGTAAAATTAATTTTTGTTTTCCCGCATTCAGTTATTTTTTATTTGCCAAACGTTTGTCAAAAGTCTTTCTGTTTCAACTATTAATAGAAAAGTAAGCTTCTCTTGATTGCTTAGCGGAAGTATAGATCAAAAAAACACGAGCAGTTTCTGTTACCATGACAATTGTATCAAAAACGCCCTATCAATATTAGTTGAGTTTCATCTAGCTCTTAGAACTGTGCTTATAATTTCAAGGAAAAATGAACAGTTCGAACGTTATTAAAATGAAAAATGAAAACTTCAAAAGTCAATGACTAACTTATACCGAAACAACTCCATCTGAACAAGAGATTTATGGTATAAGTTGGATTGTTTTCACAATTTTACTTTTTTGGCGCCACAAAACTTGAGTAGTAAAATATGAAGTTATCGATGTTTTACAATGTGCAGGTGTCTGCTTACTAAGTTACCCTTAACAATCATGTAAGTTTTGTTTTTGTCGCTCTAAAGTACCCTTTTATCTGTATAAGACTATTTACTGGGATGCTTGTGGCATACCAGTCGCAAAATGGGTTGATTTCCGGTATATACTTCATGGCCAACGGGAAACACATCTTTTTGCGGTAATTTCAAAAAGATTTTATCGGGATTTTGCGTTTTTGGGAACCCTTATGATTTACTAGGAGTATTGGGTTTAAATAGTTTTAGATTATTATTAATTTAGCCTTGTGGCTAGCCTCTTTGATGAATTCTCTTTCTTAATTAGATCAATCAATCATGTCGTGGGATTAAAAATGAGGTCATCAAGCGCAGTTTTATTCAGCGAGGCGATTTATTAGTTAACTAACAGCTCGGCTAATTGGACTGAAATGTGGGAGGTCGTGGGTTCCATTCATAGCCACACACATTATTTATTTCAAGGTCATGGAATAACAGTGTACACGTATTGCGCGGTTGTACTCACATCAACGTATGGTTAGACCTTCACGTGGCTTGGAAGACCACAACAACTGTGTGGCTGACCGAATGAGGTTTGCATGATCACGTGACGGCAATTCTAATGGGTAGCCGTACAAGGGCGCTTTAAGTAAGACGTCAAGAGAAACCGATTTCCGCGTCCAAATTAACAAGCAGTATAAAGGCTCTTTCTAATTTTTCACAACAGGATTTTTGTTTGTTTTGAATTCTAATCGTTAGCATTTTTGGCTTGATATCAACCCGGAATTTCTTCACCCATTTCCCTAAATAATCCGTCAACTCCCATATAAATATTGCTTAGTCTGTACTTACCTTCCATATGGCTACAATATACTGTGTCACGTGATTATACCGCGTAATAACTATAGTATAGCATCTGTTATGCGGGCGAGTTCCAAATCCATGCCAGTCATCAAACATGCCTCTTGCTCTTTTGTTCCTTCGACCTTTTTAACTAGTTTAGCGCAGTCTAGTTTAACGAGTCTTATCGAGTATTATCAGATTAACACCCTGAATAATTTATTCTTTCACTAGAACGAGAATGGCGTCGTCTTAAGTCAGACTACGAGAGTTACATCATGTCGTTGAAGGCGAGCCGTAAAGACAGTGATACAGAGGTAAGTCAGGCTCCCCCCGTACACGGGTAAGTAGTATTAAACACTCCGGGTGAGGCACAGAAAGCATTTTAGGCTTAAACTTTTTAAGTCCTTAAATTTCTGCTTAAGCTAGAAACGCTCACTTGTGACAAATTCTATCGCTCGTTTTATGCAAAATTTGATTGCCAGCTTTTCAACAAAAAGACTTGTCAATGAAAACTTCAGTGGTCTTGTAGATATGGCATTATGCAAATTAAGGCGACAGTTTTAGAGATTATCATATGTATGACCCTTTTTGGCCACAATAAAGCCAAAATATTTTGTACTTTTTTAAAAACAAAAACCTTTAATACTCATTGGAAGATATCAAGAAGAGTGGTTGGTACAAGTAATTGGTAGTTCAACAGTTTTCCTGCCTTATGTATCACCTAGGGAGGGGAGGGTTCGGAGGATTTGGGTGCGTTTACAAGGTTCTGCAACGAGCGTGAGGAGGGATCAGCATAAAACGACAGACAGTAAGGGCGGATCTCATACATTTGTTAGTGAATTTGTTAGTAAAAGTCCCATAGTGCCTCAGGGGAGATCAGATAATTTTTATTGTGTCACATCAAAGATCCTCCGACCCCCCACCCCACCCCCCCAGGTGATAAACATTGACCTGTTCCTTAGCAGAACAAAAATGCGCCGGAAACAATTTGGATTTTTTTTAGATTGAAGCCCTACGGAGCTATTTCCGCTGTCCTGAAATTACAAATACGACAGCATCTGGATCCATGCTGTGTGAAATAACTGATAAATACTGCACAGGTTGATATTCCTTCACAGCAAGATAATTACATCCTGTGTGATTTGTAGAAACCTCGTTCAAACAAAAACTATTGTTAGAGATCTAAATGAATAAATCCTTGGCGGGTGGTGTGTTTGATGGGGGGTGGTTTTCGTGATGTAACGTTTTTGACTGGAATACACCCAACATTCGAGACATTAAGTCGTGGAAAAGACCACCTTGCTGTTCTTCTGAGAATCAATTTGTTTTGCGGAAATACGACAAGTTTTCAAAAAGGAACTTCTGTCTTCTACAAGCGATGCCCTAACGCATCGTTAAAGTGATAATTTCGACATGCATTCAAGATATAGTGGCTTTATGAGGAGCAACGATACGACAAACTCGTAGTCATACTTTACCTGTAAGGTATTTTACGGTAACCGTAACTACGCGATGCGCAAGTAATGGGATATCATTTTAATGTTACGGCATACCGTACCGTGTACGTGCTGTAAGTCAGTACCGTACGTTAGTTTCCCACTCATACGAAAACCACTCTAAACATAGACGATTATCAAAAGTGAGTTAGATGTCGACTGTTATTCAAAATCATAATATCGATCGACTACTTTACTGTAAGTGAACTAACGCTTGCTTGTGAACAAGGAAATTTTCATCACCTCTTTCGCCACCACATTTTTGTTTCTCTATGCTAGTATCTCTTTTCTTGGTATTTTTAGCTCGTATTGTTTGATTGTGGGCGTGGAAAAGCAAAGCTACTTCATCTCTATTTCGAAACCATGCAGCGAGTATACAACTAATGTAGCTACGTATCTAGACTACGCGTTAATCACTTGAAAGTGTACCTCTTATCGTTCTGTTAGAGAACATCTCTGCTATCAATGAATTCTTATCTCCGTCGATAATCCAACTTATATGTGGTTGTATATTTCTTTGGGGCAATTATTTAAAATGTGTGTTGCAAGAGATAACGCTAGAGAAAGGAAATAGACTCGCTTAAATAATTTTCCAGATTTAATTCATTTTGACCTCAAGATTTCTTTTAATCCTTTAATAAAGGATTTGCACAAAGCTTTATTAGATAGTTGTGCCATCGATCATAGGCAGTATCGAAGCCATGTGGGATGAGCTATCCAAAAAACAATTAACCGCAGTTATGCTATCCATTATAGAGTGTTATCAGCTTGAAAGCTTCTTTTAGGTTGAACTGAACGAATGAAAATAGAACAAGAACAAGGAGAGTTTTCAGAAAAGTGAAAAAGTCTTAGAATCACGAATGAGAAAGCAGTGGAGTTGAACGTTTTCATGATCTTTCAAACTCGAATATTTAAATTGGAAAAACCAACAAAATAGAAGCACTGACTGAGTCAAATCACCAACTCTTCCACCAAAAAACCTGCGCAAAAAATCTTTCGCTGAAGTAATTAAAATATTCCTAAACAAAGGTACGGTCGATTCGTATTATCTCTGTTGATTAAAACCTCAAATCATGTAATTTATACTTATCACGTATATGCTATCGTCTTTGTGTCTCGTTATTAATAAAACACCCTATCAAGTTAACCGGCGTATCATCTTGTGTGAATGGTTCGGTCTTCAAATTAATCATATTTGAAGGCCGATAAGCAGTATAATATAAACTCATCGATATGGAACTAAAGGGCCCTTAATCTTAGATCATTGATAATTTCAGATAAAACACCAAAGACACGGAAGACGTGGTGTGCTTGTGTTGTTCTTTTCTGTAAAGCAACTATACTTTTTAACGAAGGATTGTTTTGGAAACATTGGATATAGCAGCTCAGCTCGTATTGGTAAATTGTAAAGAGAGTTTATGGGGGCCAAAGCAAGTTAAACCAATATGTTTTGCGTGCAAGCTGTTAAGTATAAACTGAAACAGTCAATACATTTCAATCATATTCTATAAATTCTATAGGAGTCTTTTTCGTTTTTGTATAAAATTCCAGTCTCGTGATGCATTACCCACTATAATTGTATACCATCCAATATATTCTTTGTTCAACCGGCATCCTTATCTCAGTGATATTACTTCGATTTAATCAACTTCGTAGTATTGTTTCACCACAATTTTATACAATACCTTTTTGTTGCAAAGTATGCTTTGACTATCAAGTTGTTTGGTTATTCAGTCGACGGTGTGTCTAGTGCAGAGATAACAGAAGCCTGTAACGGACGGACGGTTGTCTTTGTCTCATGAGCTGTTAACCTAAACGATTCAAGATGTTTCGTAGCTATCACGATAGGAAAGCTTTCGGTTGACATGTAAAAGCTCTCGTGAAAACTTCGTAAAGCCTCGTACGTAGTCGTGGTGCTTCGTCAGAAGATTCGAAAACCTTCAAAACACTGATTGCCTTTACGTTTCTTTGAATAAGAGGGTTACATAGTGCATCTTTTAGAAAAAGTTAACAAGATTTCGTTCCCAAGAAACAGGTCAGATAGGTAGGTGCCTGGGTGGTCAGCCTGTCGACTCAAAACCAGCCACGCGAAGGTATTCTGCAGCCCCTGCAGACTTAGGACATATAATCTTTAATATGGAGAAGAGACGAACGGGGGCGTAGATTTGCTTCTCAAGTTATAACCGTCCAACAGATCGATTTACTTTTTTATAGGTGGACATAGGAAGTTATGATCAGGGCCTCCCAGATAAGGCTCGAATCGGTCCCTGGCAGAAAACCATCACTGATCCAGAAGAAGAGTCCCTCAAGAACCAGACAAAGGCCCTTCTTCTTGTGGAGTTGATATCAATGGAGTTGTTCTATGGCATGGAGGATCTGCTTCGGGATGGGAGTCCTGGCATTAGCAAGGAAGTGCCTACTGATAAACTGTATACACTAACTGATAGAGATCTGCTGCTTCACAGTGCTGAAACTCTTCTTGAGGTAAGGTGCAGTTTTTATTTGACTCCCTCCCCCACTGATACTTTTTTCTTGTGTCAAGTTGAAAAGGAATATGGGATTGACTTCTAGTATAGATTAATTGTGATAGCGTAATTTACTACCAAGATCAGAATGCTTTGAGTGGCTTCTGTTGTCACGAAGAGTTTACCAATTGTCTCTTTATTCCCAGGAGAGTAGAAAAATCTGAATAACAAAGCATTTTGACAAAGCATTCTGGTAGTGGTAGTCAAATAAGGCAATCATGTTAACTTCCTATTCTCGTGTCAACTGGGGAGAAAACTTGAAACGATACCTTGGTCCTTCCAAGACGTGGAAACGTTTTAGAAGCAGTGTTCTAACCAGGCCGCGCCATTCCGGGATTGGCGCAAAAAAATCTGAAATGGCGCAGAAAATCTAACTGTTTGCGCCTCAAAGGGCGCATTTAGTTTTTAAATGAAATAAAGTAATTTCTCAAAACAATAAATAAAACTTATCTTGGAATCTAAACATCAAAAATGATCGTTTTTGATGAAACAAACACGGAACATTGACATCGTAGCTGCCATCTTGGATTTCACTCCTAGGAGTCTGGGACTAGGAAGTGTTGGCTGGCCTGCATTACTGAAGGCTCAAATATGTGTATTTGTGAATTTTGATACAAGCAAAAACTATGGAAAAAATCCAATTTCGGAAATGGCCCCCAAAAATCTCTGAATGGCCCCTAGATTTGAGGGTGATGGGCCCTTTGTCCCCCTGAAACAAAATCCTGGTCAGAACACTGTAGAAGCAATACGGACTGCCTGAAACCTTTCAAAAAGCGTTTTGCCCCGAACTTGAATCACGGTTTGTCGTTCATTCTTTCAGCTTACAGAGTATTTCTTCGCAAAAAGTTCACCCTGTCCTGTCAGCAGTATCATGGTTAATGGACATGAAAGTTGTCAGAACTCGAACTCAGATGGCAAGTATACACGACAAGCCCTCTTTGCTTTAGTGGAATGCCACGAAAACCTCAGTTATAAGTTTTGACATATTATTTCTAACCTTGTCCCAGATTTGTTTCTTTTCTTCCGAAGCAAGGAGTGCCAGAGGCGCGACGCGTGGAGATCACGAAAGAATACCTCTCCATGCGTCTCTCCTACGGCACTCCTTCCCACAAAGATAAAGAACAGAAAACCTCTGGAACCAGGGTACATTATTTCGCGCCAGGTTTGAGTTAATTCTAAATCCATGGACTTTTGTGGTTTATTAGCTGGCGCTGTTTCCCAAAATGGACTGACAGACTCATCGTATGCAGGGAAACTCATTCGCGTTCGAAGTACTTTGTGTCGAATCAAGGAAAACACGGATAAAGCCGCTGTACAGTTCCTTACTCGTTTGTTCGACAAGCAGACAACGGACACAGGTATGAGGTGACGTAAAAATCATTCATATTTGAAGTCTCAATGCGTCATGTCTCATGGCTGTGGTCATAAAAAAAGTCGTTTCATGGCTATTGCGAGAGTTTTTCTCTGGATTTCCCGATTCTCCCGTTCCTATCACAAAAGTCAACACTTGTCTAGAGTGGGCACCTCATATCAGCTTTGTGGCTGCCCTATTGCGCATGACAGTCACTGCATGTCCAGATCAGGAGCTGTGATCTCCCACGCTATGATCGCGTCATGATGTCAACTTAATCCGTACCGTGACCATGATATTACATCTCTCCTCTTACATATTTCTTGATGTCATGATTTCTCCTACAGTTGCACTTGACAACAAGCGAAAATTACACGAAGCATTGAAAGAATACGTCCAGCGTCGAATAGATCCCTTGCGTAAGTGTTTCTTCCGGCTTTCTTTTGTTGTCTTTTTCTTTAGATGATGCCTTGATATTGGAAATCCTTCCTATAAACTTCATTACCAATAAATTTGAAAGAAAGAGGAAAATTACATTAGCCGAAAATTAGACAAAACATCGAAAATCCACGCGATATGTCTAGGTTGGTAATTGGCTAGGCCTCAAGAGGTCACGCACCAAGCCCCTTTCCAATTTACTGTCATACATGTCGGTATATTGTAGTCTGTTGATGTCATTTTGTTATTCAACTCGTTTCATTTTTTGTTTTGTTTCGCTTTTCTAGGAGAAGAACCAGGAGTATTCACTGTGTTGAACCTGGAGCAATCCCTGTGTCACGTGTTAATGGACAAGGCGCTCATCAACTGCATTCTCTTACTCGACAAAGCCGCGATGGAGAAGAAAGTGAAACAATTGAAGGAAGAACAGATGAGGTTCGACCTCTCAGGTGTGTTTCACGTGAATTTCTTTGGCAATTCTTCTACTTTTTTAGTAGTCATAGAACATTCCCCATATAGCGTCGCAAAATAAACTAGCAATCGTATGTAATTAATGACAAATTCAAAGAAATTTTATAACCTTTTGTGCCATTTTCCCGTCCAGCTCAATAGCGACACTGCTACTAAGAGAAAATGATGGAAAGCTTTAATTTTTAAGTGTGTGAAATGTAAATTAACTGACGGATGAACTGGTATACTAGGAACAAATTAAGCTTTAGAAATAGAAGGAATTTTTATGGTTGGTTTTAGGCAGACCAAACTTCGAATATAAACGAGAATGCCTGCCAAAAATAAAAAGGCGTTATTGGCAGACAAAAAGTTTGGACCTGACAGTTTGAAGAGCTTATAGTTTGGCACGTTCTAGAACATGGACTGGACTGGACCCGACAAAACATGGACTGGACTTAGAAAACATGGACCCAAGTACAAAACAT
>WUAP02093555.1:0-16782 GCA_015163945.2 Stichodactyla helianthus
TTTTTATTCTAATTGTACTTGTATCTTATGCCAGGGCTCCCATTGATAGCAGAGCTTTCATTAGTTCTGAAGGGACTTCCCTGGCTATATTTAAATAAAGGTTTCATTCATTCATATCTTTGTTTACAACGGTTTATCTCATATTATTGTCAAATTCTGTAATATTACGACAAAAAGTAACTTCTTTCTGTCCTTTTTTGCAAGGAGAAGACATTGGCTATTGACAAAAAACTTGTTAAAGACGCTTCGAATTATCTTTTAGACACTTTAGTTGTCAAAATGGTTGGTAAATTTTTCCTATCAATTTTGTTGTCTTTTTTTCTTTGTCGATCTTTCTTTCATTCTTTTACTTATATTTCTTCCTTCCTTCCTTCCTTCCTTCCTTCCTTTTTCCCTTTCTCCCTTTCTTTCATTCTTTTTCTTTCTTAGTTAGCTTTCTTTCCTTCTCTCTCTTTTTTCACTAGCTTTGCTAACTGAATGTTTACTATAGTTGGTTATATCCTCAACAGGTTGAAGATTTCATTAACCTCGTACAAACCCCACTCGATGGAGCTCAACTTACAGAGATTCTTCATAACAGGTCAGCAGTATGACCTTGCGATTTAATATATTGACACGGTATAAATTTTCTTTTTATTCATTGTCTTAATTTTGTTCTGTCTTACAGGGGAATCAACTTACGTTACCTTGGTACTATTGCTAGTATTGTATCGACCAGATCAGACCTAGAACACATACTCGTAAGTAGACATATTGCTTTTGAAATCTAAAAAATCTTAATAGTAATTTCACATACAACTAGGTAGTGTTCTTCATTAATGTTTGACTTGCAATTTATTTTACACTTTTACAGAAAGTCTGCGTGAGTGAAATGATCGTACGTACAGCCAAGCAAATCTTCAGAGCACACATGCAAAGCTGTAAGTTTCTGACCCTTTAGCGGTTTTTGTATGAGAAAGAAACGTACGTTACTGACTTACAGTACACAATACGTCAACAAACCGTAACACTGAAATGACTTCCATTGTTTTCGTGTGAATTACGGTTACTGTAAAGTACGGTACAGCTACAGTGGGTATGTATACAAATTTTGGTACAATGTTAACCTCCCATACACGAAATCCGCTCTATTTTGTAAGATTGTCAAGACAAATGAGTTCTGTAATGAGTTGTTTTCTTTGACAACGTTAACCAATGCTGTTAACATTTCCTTTTGAATTTCCTTTGCTTAAAAAAATGCTAATCTTATTGCTTCATTATTTTTAGGTACGCTTCGCACTTTATCTGTTGCCGTTAGCCATTTTCTTAACTGCTTTTTGGTAAAGTGGAATAATGTTTACTCGTTAAAGCATCTGTTTTCATGGCTTTTCCCTAAAAGAGTTTGTGACGAAAATGTGTTTTTCTCTTTTAGTCATCGCATTCAAGTCCGCAGCCACAACTTCCAGTAGAGGAAGTAAGTCTATACTGAAACTAATGTTTAATCGTTTTCGGGCCAAAAAGACGACCGATGCGCGTGTTGTTCGAAGACGAGGGTAGAACTCCAAAATGATAGTATCTCAGCAGTAGAGATAATTTATAATTGAAAACTAGCTGACGGATGCTTTGATTTCTTCGTTTGAAATCTACAGTACTCAGATTCACTATTTGTAACTGGTGACACGTGACGTGGCTTAGCTGTAAATACTTTTTCAATTATATAGTTTTGCCTTTGGTTTTGTTTTTTGTCGAAAGGTTGGAAGCAAGAAAAAGAAAAGCAAAAAGAAAGCCTCAAAACCCCAGGCATCTAATGGCTCTAATGTAGTACCCTGGGCAACACTGACACCTGAAGAATTATGGAAGGCTATAGTTGAAGATGTCAATAATAATTTTGGATTCCAGCTGCAGTGGTGAGCTAGTGGTATTGTGTTGTTGATGTTGTATTGTTTTTGTTTTTGTTGACGTAGTTATTGACCTTCCTTGCTGTTTTTGATTCTGTTGTTGTCTTACCTTGTTGTTGCTATTGTTGCTATTGTTGTTGTTGCTGTTGTGTTGTCGTCATCATCGTGGCTGTTGCCATTGTTATTGTTGCTGTCATTCACAACTTAAAACTTTAGAACAGATAAAGATACTGATGTAATTTTGCAATTACAATAGGGCTGCGTGTCAGTGACGTCACAACTCAGACAAACAAACCTCAGAAAAAACTTTTTTCATCTTCTTGAGTCTGATTTCTGCTGTTTGGCTTTTGCTATTATTAAAAAACATTTTATTTGGTGATATGTATGTGACACTTGTCGGTATGCCAGTCCTCATCGTTTAGCTTTCATTTTTTCCCCCTGAATGTTATCTCTAGTGATGGTTGTGATACTGCTGTGTCGAGGTACTCAATCCAGAAGATTTCTCTTCTCAGATCATGGTGTCTCAAGAGCGGTGAGTATAGGGATTTACTCCAATAACCAACAAGGCACTTTCTGTCAACTCTGGATACGACACTGGTGCATTTTACAATATTTTACACGTGACAGTTTTTCGAAATTTTTCGAAAACATAGATTGTGCTTATTTGGGCTCACAATTCTTATCATTTTGTTGTCATTTTTTCGCTCAAAGGAGTTCAAATTCTCCTTCGTGAATACGATTTCGACAACAAGAAACATCCAACCTTCAAAGAGGACGATATCTTGAATCTGTTCCCCATTGTAAAGCACACAAATCCTAAGGTAGAGTACATTACCCTAAGATTAACAAGGCATTACTTGTTGTTGCTGCTGTGGTTGTCGTTGTCGTTGCTGCTGCGGTCCTTGAAGTTACCAACTGCAGGACTACTTTAAGACCTGTCTACACTTGCGATTTTTCCGCGATGATCACAACAATTTTCGATGCGATTTTAGCTGCGATACAAAATCGCGCGTGTAAACTACAGGCGATTGTAAGGCGATTTTCTGAATTCACGTCGCCGATGAATCACTGTTGTTTCGAATATGTTCCAATTTAGTTCGATTTTGCGGCGATTCGCGCTTAAATCGCCACTCATATTTACACGCGCGATTTTTGATTGCAGGTGAATCGCATGTCGTTGTTGTGGTGGTTGTTATTGTGGTAGTGGGGTGGCGGTGTTGTTTGGTATGTCGATGCTCCTTTAATATCTTCTTTTGTTCAAAGGCGTACGATGCTGCTGCTGTTTTTGAAGCTGCTAACGCAAGGTTACAAGCAGGTATGTCAATAGGCTCACGCAGCAGAGTCGTCACGTGGGCCGTCGTGTTGATGTGTATCATTGATCTGTATGGCTTGACTATTTTAAGAAAGCTTCTGTTCAGTTGGTCAAATTGTCAGCCTTCATTAGTAGAAGTATAAGCTCTGATTGGCGAAAGGGTTGGGAAAAACACAAGCCGAAAACGCGTCGAAGCTTTTCTCTTTCCTAAATGAATTGAGAGAGAACGTCAAGAATCATTGTCTAGATTAATTCCGTCTTTTACTGAACGCATTGATTAGGTTTTCTTGGTGAAGCTCATGAACTGATGGTAGAAGCTCTGAACCTGTTTCATCAAGTCTACGGACCTCTACACCCAGACATAGTAACCTGCTACAGGTGAGCGAACTCTTGAATATCTAATTCCCAGCATGGTATCAGATGAATTATTTAAAGTTATTTACCAATCGTTAGCCTTAGGTAAACACGTGGCCACTTCAGCCGTAAGAGGCGGATGCCATTTAAGGCTTGGACACACGATGACGTTTCCTGCGACGGAGAATTCGTGTGTCCACCCGTAAAAGTAGAACTTGTTTCTACTTCACCGGAACAGTTGCACGGGTGGACACACGGTGCGATATCCCCGTTGCAACTTGCGGCAACGTCGCATCGTGTGTCTGAGCGTGTACTGAGGTAACGTGTAGCACATGCGTGTTGTCTTATTGGTTGACGACATACTGTGCATTAAACTTCCTACTTTTTTTTAATGATGCCTTTGAATACAGGACGATAGCAAGGCTGCACTACCTGGCCGAAGATGCTGTTCAGGTAAAATGTTGAACAACTGAGGTCACCTGAACGTTATACGTTTTTCCTTATCGATAGGCAATCCATGTCTCACTATTATTGTATCCTATTATTGTATCTTTACATTACAGTCAGTGGCCTATCAGAAGAAAGCCGTTATCGTTTGTGAGCGAGTGCTCGGAGTGGATCACCCAGATACTATCATCGCATACGTAAGTGATTTGATAGGCTCATATTTTTTGTTCTTTTCGCTCGTTCTGTGTAGTGGAAAAACACACGGTACGCAGAAACTAAGATATACGGAATTGCCAACAATATTTGAACCAGTCACAGTGCTTATTCACTCAGAATGCTGGAGCACGGCTCAGTCACGATCACGGGAACGGTAAGGCACCTTCATACTGAGAGCGAGTTTTTCCACCACGCCGTACGGTACTGTCTTACGGCTACATGGTACGGTATGCAGTAGCACTGAAATGGCTTCCCATAGGAATGATTATCGTATGAGAGGGAACGTAAGGGTAATGGCTTACAGCAAGTACACGGTACGGTATGCAGTAGCACTGAATTGGCTTCCCATAAGAATGGTTATCGTATGCGAGGGAACGTACGGTACTGACTTACGGCACGTACAGGTTACGGTATACAGTAGCACTAAAATGGCTTCCCATTGTTTTATGTCATCCAATCACAAGGAATAGTTACGGTTACGATAAAGTACGGTCCTTGCAACTACCAATTTGCGTTATCGTTTTTCACACATTTGCATCCAACAAGAAATTCCCACGACTTGCTCGTCATCAATTGTCTTCACTCTGGCTCAATCTTTTTATCTCAGCTATTGTTTTTTAAATGCAATCCTTATACAATTCTAATATTGACGTATTATTATAGGTCCATCTTTCTCTGTATTGCCATAATGCTGGTTTGGTATCGTTGGCTCTCAAGCTCATATACAGGGCTAGGTATTTGGTTCTCTTGGTGTACGGTGAGGGTCACCCTGACATGGCAACCTTTGACGTGAGTACAATATAATAGATTAGATTTCGTATGACTATGAAAAAGTCGCGGCACGGTCATTCACGGTAAGTAAGTACCGTAAGCGTTCTCCTCGCGACCTTGATGTTTTTCTAAAATTTTGAAGTTCGTTGCCGCGCCTTGCCCGTGTCACGACTGTGTTCGTGCCGCGCCTTTTTCACAGTCATACGAAATCTACTCTATACTTTCATCCATGCGCAAGCTATTTTGTGAATTTCTCTTCTTTTTTTTGACCTATTATTCTTGATTCCCTTTTCGTTCTATTCACCAGAGCAACATTGGACTCATGCTTCATGGTCAGAGGGAATTCAAGATGTCTGAGAAATTTATGGAGAAAGTTCTTGATGTTCAGCTTAAGTAAGTGAAGTCAAATGAAGGCTAGGACACACGATACGACGTTGCTTGCAACGGGAAATCGCACCGTGTGTCAACCCTTGCAACTGTTGCACGCCACGTCGCAAGTGAGGTTCCATAAATTATTTGCTAGCAAATACGATAAGATCTTCTACTGGACCATTTGCTTTTGTGAGACGGAGGAAAGGCGCTTGGATAAACTCTCTTGGGTCCCCTCCCTCGATACAATTTTCTACTCCACTGTCCTTCGTATACAGTGAACAAGTACCGGTATTCTGTACCCCTTTCCCGACTTTCATCGACACATTTCACCCTACCAACTACCCCTCCCCATCCCCCACAAACAGAAATGGTATTAAGTGATATTTAACCAATTTGTGTTTCAGATACCACGGGAGCTCAAGTATTCATACAGCAATGGGGTGAGTATTACATCTGTTGAACGGGTGCAACCCTCGTGTGATCACAGTGATCTGACTTGTTGTATTGTTATTTACATAGTTTCCATTTGTTGGCTCGTGCTAAAGCCTCTGTCAATGATTACCGTGCAGCACTTCAAAACGAGAAGTCGGCCTACTCTGTATACAGGAACAAGGTTTGTAACTAAAGCTTTTGTACTAACTCCTTTTTCCACCGGAAACGCTGTATGGAAAGTGGTGGATGATTACATCAGTCTTGGTGATACTCCTGGAATTCCTGGAAAACGCCTTGAATTTTCTGGTTATATTAGATGTGTACGCCTAAAGTGGATAACTCTTGTCAGGGAGCTTTAATAATTTTCAAGTTACATCATTATTGCGACCATTTCCCAAAAGATTAATTCTCTGAACCTCCAACATGGCGCTCACCATGCGTTTGAATTTTGATCCTCTTGGGAATAGCTGGAAACCATCACTAGACCCTTTGCAGTAATATCTCCAGTCTTTTATTCTCATGAGAGTCCAATTCTGTTGTTTTGTCCTCCAAATTGAACTGCTTTGGGCATTCCTGCAAGGGGTATATTTGTACCTTAGACCCTTGGAAAACTCTTTCAGTAGTATGACCCTTTTTTATTACTTGGGCTACCTGTGTTATTAGTTGTGGTCGTATGACGATGTGTATTTATATTGCGTTATTACCTGTCTCGTAGTACGGAGATGAGGATCCCAGAACGAAAGAGAGTTCTGACTTTCTTAAGCTATGCACAAGACAAGCAGTTGTCATGCAGAAGAGGGTGAGTCAGTAACAGCTAGCCTACATTGTCAGGGGGGTGCACGTATACAGGATAGGGTCGGATGGGTGTCTGTTTCTGCGAATGACGACTAATACGAGGGAATTGCAATTACGAAGGCAACTTATGCGAAAGTCATGAATCCGCTGTTTCCATTTCAAGATCGTAAAAAACTTTTTCTTGGGGGTGGGGAGGAGCGGCGTACGTCCCAAGTGCCCTTTAGAAAACATTCGGTTTTATGTTACGCTTTTTTGTTTTCAGTTGAATGAGCTTGCTGGTAGTAAACAAGACTCTGCCAACAAGAAAGGACAAGAGAAGTCGGAGGTAAAGAACTTATTGGATCGAAATAAGATATAGTGTGAGAAAATGAATTTAGTGTAATTTGGTTACTGCGTCAGTCAGAAAATTTTGTATTTCCATAACAAGGTAAAACTGTCTAACTTTATAACAATCAAACTGATTTGTTTTCTACCTTCAGTACTTTAAGGACAGTTTTAACATGAAATTTGTAAGCCGCCATGCTTGTTGAGGGATACTGAAACTATGTTCAAGAGCTGCATTGATTTCTCCCGCATCATATTGGCCTCGTTAACTGTTTTTTCCAGAATACCCCTCGGTCTTAGGTTCCTTTTGCCTTCTTTTATATTTGATGTTGATTCCAAACCTTTAGATGTCAGCAGCAGATGCTCAAGATATCTCTCGTTTGATGGGATTTATAAGTGGCTTGAAGCAAAACCATGCCGCACCCTCCCCTACAAAGTAAGTATTCCGCATCTCAACACTGCACTTAATTGGATTTAGTCGAAGGGCACTTCATGGTAAAAAGAAGAGATCTCTAAAATCTAGCGACCAGCGTTTAAAATAGAAAGGAGATAATTTTCTATCTTTTCACACTAACTAATTGAAAGTATATATTTTTTTAGGGATGACGAAACAGTACAAACGTCGACCCATCAAAGTTGACAAATTCCTTAAATTCTTGCAAAGATTTTTTCGAAGTAGTAATCAAATTCCAAGGCTTGGTGGCCGACAGTGGCGAGTGCAGTGGAACTATAGGGCCATACACACTAAGGGTTTTGCTCCAGGGGCAGGCTCCCGGGTCATTTTGCACAACTAGTACACACGAGAGATCATGCTGCGGGAGCTTGCTGCATGATGTGGTCATGTTAGCTGATATTTAACCAGTTTAATATCAGGGAGCGTGAGCCGGGGACAAAATTCTGCTCCCGCCACAACCTTTTTAACATGAGATCTTTGGTACACACGATGTAGCAAAACGACCCTGGAGCCTGTTCCTGGAGCAAAACCCTTAGTGTTTACGGACCTTAATGATTGGTTCCTTCGATGAAAGAGGAATACAACGGGTTATTTTTTGATGGTAAAATAGGTGTGCACCACCATAAAATATTCAATAACTGAATCAATTTGTTTGGTTTCAGAGATTTTTTAATTTCATAAAACAAAACAAACATTTAGGGTGATGTCAATGATTTTGAAAAAAAAAGTGTAATTTTTTTGGAAAGCAATTGTTATATTCTATTTTTGGTGTTCCATTCATTCTTTCGTTCTTTTTCCATTCTTCTTTTCCCGCTTTTTTCATTGCAAATCTAAAACAGAGAGGACTGACATTCTTTTAACAATAATTTCCCGCAAATTGCATTTTGGACTGTACACAATTGTTTGTTGTTGTTTTTTTTTTTTTTTTTTGTAATTCTCCTTAAATCTTTCTGCATCTAATCCTCTTGATAGGACTTCATATTTGCCATTTAGACAAAAATAAAAATAAGAACTCCATTGATGAAGCAGTGTTATCGTAATCGAATGAATCCAACCTAAGACTCAGAGTACGAATCGAAAGGAATAGACCAATTCCAAAAGTCTCATAATCGTATGCATAAACAACTCAAGCCTCATAATGATCCAATAAAGGTAAAGGTAAAGGTATGCATTTATAACGCGCAAATATCTATATGAATATATTCAAATGCACGGGACCGCCATTATCGTGATCATCCGAGCCGCGTGAAGGTCTAACCATTTGCAGATATTATTACAAAGGCAGCACCTTCTCCTCAGTTATTTTAAGACCCTGAGTGTTGGTCCGGCCGGGGCTTGAACCCATGACCTCCCGCACAAGAGACCGATGCTCTACCAGGTGAGCTAATCGGGTGGCGGTTACAATACGTCGTCATTGTTTTTATCTCATCATTATGAGGCTTTAGTTGTTTATGCATACGATTACGAGACTTTTGAAATTGGTCTATAGAATTCGAGTTTATCAAAGAGAACATGTTCTGTCACGACATCAAGCTTCAAAGTTCCTCCGGCTTTTAATCTCTGTTTCGCGAGTTTTCCGAAGAGTTGCTGCCAATACAAACGAAAAATACTATAAGTATGTAGTCATACTCTCAGCCGACGATATGCTGAATCAATTCTGGAAACTCGGAAAATTGCATTTACTTAGAGAATTTGGGAAAAGATTACTCGGAGGCGCTGAAGATATCGCGACAGGTCACGTGCAGATGCAATGGACCAATGAGCAGGAGGCATCTTACTTAATTCGGGAGTCGTCGTACTTCGAATGTGGGAGAGACGTCCGCAAAAGCTGATAGTCAACGGGCTATTAAGTGCCCTTCTGTCCCTCTGGTATCAGTGGAATTGGCCATAAAGAGTTCTAGTCCGCAGACGTCAGACTATTTCTCTGCTAATCCCTTGCTGTATCTGCTATCCACGATGATTGGAAAGAGAAAATAACAGTCTACTCTAATGTATTGTTCACCCAAGGTATTGTTATGCTATTTCGCTGAACCTGAGGTGATTTTTAGGATTTTCAAGGACACCTGCCAAGCCTGGTACGATGGGTCAGTACCTGGATGGGTGACCACCAATGCCTGATGTAGTTTTCCTTTGCTCTTTTTATTGTTCCCCTATTCTCGCTATGAAGATAAAACCCTCTAAAGGTCCGAATTAGGTTTATCTATGCCTTCATATGAGTGGCAAACATAGGGTACTGACTTACAGTACGCACATGGTACAACAAACAATTCTGAAATGGTTTCCCTTTGCTTTCGTTTGACCATCACGGATCCGGATCCATATAGAATCATCAAATCACATCGCGTAGTTAAAGCCTGTTTATACACGGGTGATTTTTTTTCTGCGACTCACCTACATGCAGTCAAAGTGCGAATCGCCGCAAAAATCTGAACTAAATTTGAACATGTTTGAAACAAGGCGATTCATGGGCGACGTGAATTTAGAAAATCGCCTTGCAATCGCCGGTAGTTTACACGCGCGATTTTGCATCGCCGCTAAAATCGCAGTCAATCGCAGAAAACATCGCCCGTGTAGACGGGCCTTTACAGTTCATCTCTCAGGGACTATTCATTATTTATGGGAAGAAGGGGCTGTTTTCTTAGTCATCCTCGTTTTATTCATTTCACGGCGAGTGCTTGTTACTCGAATACTATGCCTTCCAGTATACATTTCTTTGGAAAAAATTCTATGGTTCAAAAATAATCCATCTCTTCTCTGGATTCTGAATAACCTTCATTAAACTTCACAGTTTTACTTATATCTATATGAAAAATTGGACTATAAACTCCTTTTTCAGATAAAACAAATATTTCGACACCGTGACGTCACATGAAAAACGTCAATTCAGAGCTGTATTAAAATACTGAGTCAGATCAATAAAGCCGAAATACCGTCAAAAATTCAAGTGAAAATTTGAAATGGTTATGTAATAAAACTTCAATGTACATTTGAATGACACGTACCAGTCTGTAGAGAAAGAAATAATCCATAAAGAGAAACAACGTTAACACACACCACATGTACTCTACTTTTTTTTCCTTGGGATGTTGTTAATGCTTTGTTTATTGTTAGATTGTCGTTCATTTATTTATTGTTGCCTGTAATATCAAGATTTATAAGCTTCTGGAGTTTCTTATGTGACTTGGAGAACATATTTCTGCTAATTTCGGTGCCTTGAAGGCTTACATTTATCAGGACACATTAGATACAATACATTTATCATGACACATTAGATACAATACATTTATCATGACACATTAGATACAATACAGATTTTGAAATTGTCACGAAATACATGGCTATGCCGCGGGACAAAAGGAAATAGAAAAAGCAACAAGGCAAATTGGAAGATAAGCCGTAGGATGGAAACAAAGAGTAAAGGAAAAATAATATACGAAAACCTGAACAAAAGGGACTTGAAAACACGAAAAGAAACAAAGAAATCAACGGGAAATGTTGTCTGTAACTAGGAAGTGTCTTGCTGGGGTACATACTTAAGAAAGAACAAAACTCTAGCCTCATTGGGTCAATTAAATGGTTTTCTAACTGATCTAACAACTTGCTATATACAATATAGCCTATATAAGTATTAAAACTAAATTTCTGACTGCACCTGTAGCCTTCCTCAGAGTTTTAGCTTGTTTTAAGTCAAATTGGAAGCACTGTTCAAATACATTCATCACAAAGGATTCGTAAAACTTTGATAGTCCATTGTTGCTATATAAATATACTTAACAACCTATTCTGTAGCAATATAACAAATGAGTCCCTTTGAAGTACACCTAGATTTTGTTTAATTAGCCTTTTTTGTTATCAAAAGTGCTATCATGTATCATGATAACAAGGGTTCAAAGTGTTTGAAGACTAGACTTTTTCTCATAAGTATATTGGTCTTGGGGGAACCGTTTAAAGAACTCGAAACTGAAAAGGAAGACTAGTTACAGCAAAGATACCCACGTTCTACCAAGGTAAGGCTATAGCATGCATATTGGACGCAGAACAATTTATTTTTAGGAAAATAGTTTAGTTTGACTATTTGAGAAAAAACTTAACTTTCAACTCGAATTCAAACTAAGATTCATAAGGCCTGAGAGATGCTAGCTAGGAAAAAAGTTTTGATTCATTTATATTTCTTAATTTCCTACTTTCCGCAAAGTTGAAGATTGAAAACTAGGAACTTTTTTACGTTCAAAACCGAAATTTAGAATTTTGGTAACTTATTTTGTTTCATAGAAGATTGTTTCAATTAAGGAGTAAAACTAGAAGGCTTTCGCCAAACATTATCAAGCACTACAGTTATATTTTGAAAGTTTCAAGCAAGCAAACCTGCGTTCTTAATAACTTTAAGTGTAAAGGCTGTGCTCCTTTGCTTCAAGGATTTTTTTCCTCCATAAAATAATTCCAAATTTCAATTGGAGTTAATGGACGAAGAGCCGCTTTATAGACTAAATGCCACTAACAAATCGGTTAACTATGCTATTACGTTACGTTAGCTATGCTATTAAGGAAAAAATTGTGTCAGGATGAGCAAAGTTAGAGCAGATTTCATATGACTGTGAAAAGGTCGCCGGACAAACACGGTCGTGACACGGTCGCAGCAAGGCGCTTTCGGTACTAACCGTGCCCCGACCTTTTCACAGTACGAAATCTCCCCTATCAGGCTGCAGACGTTCAATAGAAATACACCGATTAACATTGGAAAAAAATCGCTCTAGCGATTGAAAATAGCAATACTTTTTCATTGCTGGCGTCACTCCCTCAGTCACGGCCCATCCTTCACTAAATACGTCATTACTTTTGAAGTCGTTGTCAAGGAAACCGGAAATCAGTCAACCAGAAGTCACAGAAGATTGCTAATTTGACATCATTTAGCTTGTTAAAATCCTCATCACCGGAAATATATAAAAGGGCAAAAAAATAACAGAAAACCATTTGGGCTTGGTTAAAAAACCACCCAGCAACAACGTAGGCGGATGATCAGAGGAAGTTACTCAATATTTTGGGCATTTTATTCTGATTTCATGATCATATATAAAGAGGCTATAAACGAACTATTTGACAAAAAAAAAGGTTTAGAATTTGAAGCTATATGACGAGTCTGCCAGGGGGGAGAAAAAGAAGTAAGTGCCGGAGTAAATTAAGTGATTTCGTAGAAAAAAGCTTTTTAGGAAACAGAAGCAGCAGCGTTGTGTAATACACAGTTTAATATACAAACTTGTATATAGCTAATTCAATTAACGTTGTCGCTGAAAAAAGCCTAAAAGCTTTTATTTATCTTTTGCTTACTAACAAACTTCGCTGTAGGCTAAGAGTTAAGGAATATATGTCCAAGTTGTAGAATTTGCAAGCATACAGTGAGTTTCTTATTGTAATAATGCGAAAAAAATTTCATGTTTCCGCTCTCAAAGCTTTAGGCTTTTGGCTTTTTCAGCAACAACGTTAAGTGAATTAACTAAACATATATTCTTAAGGGGGGAGGGGAAGAAAACGCTTGTCGTCGCCAATGGGGAGATGAGAGAGAGTGATGGAGAGAGATCAAGAGAGGTGTGATGGGAGATTCCAAAAATATCTATTGCAAGAACTAAAAGTACTAAAATTGGCTTCTCGTGGATATTGACTAGCAGAATTGTAATTCCAATTTAAAAAAAGATTACTCAGTGCACTGTTCTGTGTCTAATACCTTTGCAAATTGAATCGAATTGCATTCTTTTCTTTTTCTAAAGAAATGAAGGCTTCATTTCTTCTCGTCTTTGTGACTTTATTGGAGTTCGCCGCTGTGTTGGACTCCCGTCGACTGGACGTATCAGATCCTGCAGAACCAAGCGATCCCGTGAACCAACTCAAAGCTGCCATCGATGGTCTGACAAAGAATTTAGCCAAAAACACTGAGACGTTGAAGAAGACAGTAAGCGCAATGGCCCGTCAGATGATGCTACAACAGTTGTTCGTCGAGGAGAGAATAAGGTCCGAGGCATATTCTGGAGTAAAGCAAGTCAGGCTGTCTCGCGAGGGAACTCGAAACTATTACGGACAGTCCCATACAAGCGCAGCAAGTGTTCTCGCTATCCATGATCACTCTAACAATGATCGTACCGTTGGGATGGGAGAGTTTGTTGCTGTCCTCAATGGCGTAGAGTTCCGTACAAGGCACAATGACTATCGCTTGTACATGCCTCACAGAACAAGTGACGAGTTACATGCAGTGGAAAACATTCCTTTCCCAGATGTTCCACCAGAAGTTACAAGCAAAAGAAATATAAGTGAACAGATTGTAGAAATGCGTGAGTGGTTCAAGGCTTGGAAAAACCAGGACCACACAGTCAGGGACTATCGGAAGCACTTCAAGCCTGTACTGTGCTATCTCGAGGGAGCTTGGACTATTGCGGAAGGGAACAAGATCGACGAACCGTTCGAAAGTGATAGGCATTTTGTGGACGCAACAAGCTGGTTTGACCTGCAGGAGAAAGTTCGTTTTACGTCCTACACCGGTAGAAAAGACAACTTAGAAAACTTCTCTTTCCTTCCCACCACAATCATGAACGTCACAGAAGAAGGTGTCCCACAGTTTGCCCAGTGGAACTATCGCATCCTTTGCCATCCACTAAGCAGGGACCTTCCTCTGAACCGATTAAGAGTGGTTGACGAACTTGGTTCCCGCTTGTCAGCTGAGAGAACCTTTGAAGAGCATGCAAGATCAAGAAGCGCCCGTTTCCAGATTAACCCTTTTGATGAAGATACATGGAGTGAACGGGAAAATCGTCAGAAATTTGGCCTTCTAGACGAGCTTATGAGTGAGGTACAAAAAATACATCAAACTCTTCTATCCCTTGGTTAAGTGTCAATATTTTTTACCACCTTGTCACTCTTGGGAATGCCTCTCGAAAATGTCCCCGAAATTTATAATAATTACATTTAAATTCATTAGGAAGAATTCTTCTCTCTCATTATGAAATTTGCAGCACAAATTTAGATGTTATCATTTTTATTTTTCTGCTTTGTCACCGCAAACTTTGGGATGCGGAAGCAAGCTTAAGGTATCTTGATCAGGAAACGTTCCAGAACCTTATGATGGAAGTCAGGATTTTACGCTGGCAAAGAAAGTTTGGGGACTTTTTTTGACGCAATAATTACATGAAAGTTCTTAGATTGATAAAATGGTCCCAAAAATTCTCGAAGTTATTCTTAAAAATCTTGACATCAGTAAAAAGGCTGCTGTATGACTGAACCTTTTCCATTTTGCGACAGATTCCTGGCAAGGACAATTATCAAGGGAATCTCACCGATGAAGCTTTCGATATAGCAGCATTATCTCTTGCGCCTGGACAACAAGGTGTAAAACTGAGAGCAGGTCGGTACCATCGCTGGTTCAAAGCAGCGACAAGAGATGCCATGGGAGTCTCTACACGTCACCGCGGCTTCTCCGATGAAAACCTCTTCATGGCGATGAATACCCAGCCAAGAATCCCAGGAATGGATCTCCGAAGATGCAAGCGAAGACAGTGTACAACATTGAATCAGAAATGGTCGTACGCTATCCCATTGGAGATCATCTATCTCACGCCTCTGAGCAAATGGAATCCTTATAATATAGAGTACAAAGGAGCGGCCAAATCTGATTTGGGAAAAACAGTCATAGCTGGAGGACGAAATGGCGGGAAGACAGCAAACAAAGCATACAATGGAACAAATAGCCGATTATTTTACCAAACTCCAGTAGAGTTCTTCTCTGGCAACGAGGTGGGGGTGAACGCGGCGGACACGACTAAAAATTCTGCTGGAGTGCTGGACAAAAATGGTAAGCTTAAAGCACTTAGAGTAACGTTAATGAATAATGAAACCAAAAACAAGAATCAATTATAATATCTGCAGAAGATACGAATTTAAGGCTTCATTGCTTATACAATTTGAAAAACTTAAAAGGAAAGTGTCACCTCGATTCCTGAAGAATAATTCAGCCTGCTAGTAAAAAACATTTACCTTTGAAGAGAAACTTGAATTGCTTATTAAGTTGATAGGTTGGTTGTCTGGTTGGTCGGTGGGTTGGTACGTTGGCCGCCTGGCTGGTTAGTTGTTTGTTTGGTTATTTCATAGGTTGGTTCGTTGGTTTGTTGGCTGGCTGACTGGTTGGTTCGTTGGAGGAAGGGAAGGAGGGATGGTTGGTCGGTTGGTTAGTCGCTTGCTCGGTTGGTGGTCGCTCTTTTGGTTGGTTTGTTGACAGTATGGTTGGTTGGCTGTTTGGTTGTTGGTCGGTCAGTTGCTTGGTTTAAAAGTTTGGTCGGTCGGTTGTTTTATTCTCTCCATTTTTTTTGTTCGTTAACTAGTGACAACCAGATCATCTTGCATTGTTTTATCCTCGTAGGTAATTTACGTATTTGCAAAGCAAGTGGAACAAGGATATTTTTCCCTTTGATCAGTGGCATCGGTGCTATACGCCAACGTTATCCCATCATGCCCGTACATGGCGAGGGAAGCGCTGTATGGAAAGAACTAGAAGCTATGAAGGATTTGCTCCTCAAATCACGAACGAACGGTTACATCTTTAAGGAACCTTTGAGTAGCAGTGGCGGTCCAGCTCCCACTAAGCCACCGAGGAACGAAACCAAGCTTCAGGTGCAAACTTCTCGAAACACAAAAAAGGTTTTTCCACACCAACATGAATTTACTCTTACTGCTGCTCAGGTGAGATAGACAACTTTTATACTGAAGAAATAGAAAACGTGTGCGCGTGCTGTGTGCAGTTACAAAGCATGCGGGTATGGGCAGAACAAGAGAGAAGTCTTGAAGCACGTGGCGTACGCGTGTGCTGTGTGCTCTCATAGAGCACGCGCCTCGGCCAATCAGAAAGAGAGATTCTTAGTTGTTATTTTATAAACTGCTATAGCAGACCTTTTCAGCTTGGGTGTTACTTGTAAGGCCTATATCCTGACTAAAAGGCTTTTGCTCCGGGAACAGGCTCCAGGGTCGTTTTGCTCTGTGTGTAACAAAGATTTCATTTAAAAAAGGTTGTGGCGGGAGCAGAATTTCCCCCCCGGCTCACGCTCCCTGATATTAAACTAGTCAAATATCAGCGAGCATGACCGCACCATGCAGCAAGCTCCCCCAGCATG
This sequence comes from Stichodactyla helianthus, assembly GCA_015163945.2. Classification (NCBI taxonomy): domain Eukaryota; kingdom Metazoa; phylum Cnidaria; class Anthozoa; order Actiniaria; family Stichodactylidae; genus Stichodactyla; species Stichodactyla helianthus. The sequence goes on from WUAP02093555.1 coordinate 16,501, forward strand.
CTCTCTCTCGTGTATACGAGTTGTGAAAAATAAACCGAGCAAAACCCTTAGTGTGTATGAAACTTAATGCATTCTCGTAATACATCATGTGTCATTCCCTTGGGTTTTATTGTGCTTTTTGGTTATGATTTCTGGTTTTCATAAAATCCGTTAAAATAAAGCCAAAAGTGATTCTTCAGCTGAAATGTCAGAATTGTGTACAACAATAGCCCCCCCCCCCCCCTTGCAGCACGTCGGAATGCAGCTGAATTTGGAGGGCAAGACAAAAGAATCTCAAATCTC
>WUAP02093777.1:0-16779 GCA_015163945.2 Stichodactyla helianthus
TTCTAATATTTATTTGATATATATGTATATATATTGAAAGCGGCCATAATTTTTGCAAAAGGCTATATATATATATAAATCCATCAATAAATATACTTTATTCATGTAGAACGGTTTTCGAAGAGTGCTCAACTATATATTTATAAAACAAACAAACCAACAAACAAAAAGTAAACAGCAGGAACTACATACAGGACGTGAAATTGAATACATTTATCACAAAACTACGACTTTTGAATAGAAATCATGTTCTGAGCACTTACGTTTTTGAGGGTCATTTACTATACAGGCTGAAGGGGAATTAACGAAGACTGTCTCAAAGAAGAAAAGAAAAGGGAAAAAAAAACTAACCACATAAGAGACTGTAGAAAATAAGTGACAAAATCAAATGACAGGTTCAGTAGAGGTGGTAGTACATTACTTACTCAAACATTACTGAACAATATAACACAGTATGCAATGGCACTAATGTACATGTATATCTTTGCTAACACCAAATTTAACAGCTCTAAACTTTCCTTTCAAAAGTGCTCTTCAAGAGTGCTTTTATAGGATTTGCCACACAATTGTGGTTGGAGAAATCCTTATCTTAAGCTATTCCATTCAATATTATTAAAATTAGGGTGACGATAAACACGAATAAGTGCTATATTGATTCCAAACAGTGGTTTTTAGTTATTTTGACAAGGGCTTAAGCGTCTTGTTACGGCAAACGCGAAACGCCAGTTGACAAGCGCAAAATTCTTTGGAATTTACAAAACAGAATGGAAAGAATTTTCAAGTAGAAGACAAACTCAAGAACATTTGTCTTTAGAAGGAAAATATTTACGTGGCGAAAGGAATATACATGATGAGTTTGCTGTTTGCGGGGGGAAAAAAAACGTGACACTTAACCTCCTTATTTTTTCGCTATAACAGTTTTACTGATACATATTTAACAGTTATTCTCTTTACTGTCTGTGAATATTCACCGACAGTGAAGAGAATAATTGTTTTAGCATATACTTACCGACTTCACAACCCAATACTAGGATTCTAGAAAAAAAAATCGTTGAGTAAAAATACTAATTTATTTTGAGAGAAGCTATATGCCGAGCTTGGGGAGAAGATATGGCTCAATATTCCGAGAAAGCCAGCCAATAGAATCGCTCGATCTTGCGAGGTTGTGAAGTTGGTATATACTAGCATAATGGTAGAAATAAATTGTGGCGCAGGACAGTTTTTCCTCGTGCAAAAGTCAGCCCCATCGATGATTTCCGTGGTCATGATGTCGAGAGCTTGCCTAATCAAATGCTACTTTGATTGCAACAGACAGTATTATATGTTTGCAATGAACTTAACTTAAACTGTAACTAAGGGTCTTTTTTTATAATACATACACAACAAGTCAAGACAGGAAAGCCTTCGGGTGATTTTTTTCTGTAGTTCATTCCGCCGATTCTGAGACGCGGTCACTTTTAGTCTTTTAACCATACATGGCAAACTGCAAGTTCAAATATGCACCCAAAGACGCAGCTAATACGATACGATACCAACAGTTTGCTTTCGGTCCCGACTTGTCCCTTCTTGCTTTCGGCTGTGTGACAACGTTTATTGAAATAGGTGCACGTAATTTATAAATATGAAGCCTGTTCTTGGCTCAGTGTGTGAGAATTAAAAAGAAAATACAGTCCTAGATTTTTTAATTTCATCATAAATATTCACCACTTTAAAAAGAAAAAGAAAAGAAAATCTTGTATCCATCTTTCATTCAACAATTTATTTACCATTCATTGTTCACTTCCCATTCAAGCTTTGGGCCAGACTGGACTTTTATCTTCTAGTTTATCATATCTCTCTTTTTTTCACAAATTTTCCGTTCGAGGAAAGATTTAAAATCTGTGATAAGAGAGCAAAAAAAAAAAAAAAAAAAAATTTCTGGTACAGACGTATCTGTCAGGAATGGTACGAGATTTTTTTGGGAAAAAGGCGCACACACACACATAAACTAATTAAATCGACTTCAAAACTCAAACAGTTATATTGAACTAATTTTAACGGTAAGTCTCCATATTCAACACGCACAAACCTAATAAGTTTTAACCTAGTTAGCCAAAGTATATCATTCAAACGGACATAACCCAAAATCCAAGTAGTATTTTAAATATCCAGTTGAGGTTGTCTTGTGAGCGAGTGGCAGCTCGAGTCCTCGCCATAAACCATAGTTTTTATTACGCGCCTTGTAACCGTTTTAAGAGCTAGGTCAAGATATCTCATTTTGTAGAAATAGAAAATAGTTTTTATTTGCAACGTTATTTCAACCCCCGGCAGAGGTGCGCTATTCATTATGCAGTATAACGCGAATCGTATTCAAGAGGATAATCTCTTAACTCTATGTAACGTACTGAGAAAACTAGAATATTTCAGCTTAACTTTTTCAATTTCATCTATTGAGATAGTAATGGCGTTATATTTTCTCTTTATGGAGTGTTGTAAGCTTACCTGACATGAACGACGTCTGTGCTTAGCAGATGTTTTGGGCTGGGTTTGGAAATGCCGAAAAACTATACCTAGTGCTTCTCCGTTGAAGCAAAAGGTTACCAAATTGAACGACCCAGTTTATCGATTCACCACAAGAAAATCCTTAAATTCTTACCAAAGATGATCACGTTCAGTGAACTTCACAAAATCAAGAAAAAATAAATATATAATATCAACAAAATATAATAACAATGTTCATATGTACTGCCCAAGGTGCTTTCTTTTTGCCCAATCATTAGAAATACCTTTGGCGGCACTGACCAATCAGATTTCTTGGATTTTCGCGCCATGTTGCCGGGCGGGCGCGCGAACGCGGCAGGTGTGTTAGACTAGAATCGCATTCGATGGAAAACAAAACAGGAACATCTGGTAAAACCTTCATATCCCTCCATGATAGCGCGGAGGTGAATTGCTCATGAGTTATTATTTTAATTGTAAAGATTTTTTGGAAAAAATGCCTTTTGTATAACCATTTTTGACAAAACTTCGACGATAAGTATTCCGTAAAGACGGACCCGATTGGTCACATAAACAAATATACAACAACAAAAAGTAGATATTGTTCAAAACAATTATATATGCCTTTGTCATATTGCACGGATGATAAACTAATTGAGCTCTTGTCTTTTACAACTATTATTTTATCATACAATGGCAGTTACACATTCGTGAAAAACCCTACAATTTTTAATATATGGAAGTTAAAAAGTGTTGTTGGATTTTTTAATTTTTAACTACACTCACTTGATTTTTACGGAGGAAGGAAAACCGGAGAACCCGGAGCAAAACCCTCGTGGCAAGGGAGAGAACAACACATCTAACAAACTCTACTCATATGTGGCATCTGCAGGGCTCGAACCAGTGGCCCGACCCGTTGGACTCAGCGGTGAGAGGCTACGCCACCCATTCCACTCATACCGCCCATAAGTAGAAAGCCCTCGTAATCCTTTTAGAAATCCAGTGAAGAGTCACTTTTATAGTGTCTAGACCTGTAGAAATAAGCCCTCAAAGGGTATAGCTTGCTTGTGTTTAAATTTTAAATCTCCTATCAATTCAGATACTAATTAAATCATCAAATTTAATGCCTGGTAAGACATTCCCAATTTTATGATTTATTTAATAAGAAGACTAGCTAATCTTCTCAGTATTGAATTGTATATCGAAAGTTCTTCTTATTAAGTTTATGATTTATATTTTAGCCTAAAGTGTAGTAGACTATAATCAGTGTAAACAGATCAAATCTTAATAAACTGAAGTTAAGATTTTCAGTTTTCGATGTTTCGTTGCATCCCGGGGGAGGGAGGAGGGATAATAGGGATGGTTTATTGATCGGATAAGAAGCTGAGTTGAGTAAGACAAGAATATCTTGAAAAAACACACCCTGTTCAAGACACAAAACTATAAACTATAACCCTATACAAAACTACAGTGTAGCAGTGTTGATGGTGGTCTACATAACACCAGCACAGTCGGTGGAAGACCTTGGGAGTTACACACAAAAAGTTGTCCGGGGGTAAAAATAAAAATAAATAAATAAATAAATAACATTTTCAACGAAAAAAAAGTCAAAATATATAGCGCTCATCTATCCAAGAATAATGACCTTCTATAAGACAATATCATGGAAATAGTATACCATCGGAACATTCCCGTATAGGCCGTATACATGGGAGACGTTTATAGTTAATGTTTTAACTTCGTGATAAGTGTGGTTCATCAGCTTCAGTATATCTCAAAACTAGTTCTATGACTTTGACCCTATTCACTGTCATAAGCTTGTCGAATCCTATCGAATAAATAATTTGTTAATTTTGTATAGTTTGACATGTTTGGGAAATCTAGTTTTCCAAATCAATAATTATGGACCAAACCTTTTATCTGTAATTAGGACCAACATGAAGAACCTATAAAGAAGAACGTAAACAAGAAATAGGGTTTAACCGGGCGAGCACACAGATCTAGTGGCCCCTTCTTTGTAACTATCTTTTGGAGTTAGTCATGTTGAGGTCTAGACTGGTACAGACATTATTATGGTCGAGAGTAAGGAATTCCTTTTGACTAACACGCTTAGTAAAGGAAGTCTTTTTATAACTCGACTTCAACTTTAAGAAGAAAAACTAGTTTTTTTCATTCAATATTATAATTTTGCTTTACGAAATTAGCCCTTTAAGGCTAACAGGAAGCATACATAAACAACTCATGATTTCTCTGGTAACTTATAGACAAAGATCAGATTTAGAACGAAATGCGTTGTGGACTCACACGTATTGAATATGCTTTTTTACTGAATCAGAAACTCATCCCCTTATGAGTTTATGACTGAATTTACTATTTATTATTTGCACTTTGAACCGACTTTAATCTGCTTACTCACTAATACGAGCAAACTGAAAAAAATGTAAAAAAAGTGGAAACTGTTTTTGTTGCCGCAACCGTTGCAAGAACTGAAAATTGTGAGACACTTGCTAGTGAATATCGAAATTGTTCTTAATGTTTCCAAATAACTTATTTAACTCAATCCGTCACTATTTTTTTGTTGCAAAATTTTTCTTAATTATTCAAAAGTTTTTAATTAAATTTAAAAAAATAGCTCATGTTATTTCCATATTCAGCCATGGGGTCTATTGCATAATCATTAGTGCAGACAGTTGGAGAGCTCCGCTTTAATTATTCTTTATGAACAGCATTAATAAAAGCATTGGTCTTATATAGAATTACTAACTAGGAATCTGAACAATTAACAATTTTACTGAAAATTTTACTGACAAATACTGAAAAAGAGTGTCAAATGGTCTTTGCAGTGAAATAAGTAACTTGTACTTAAAATCAGTTACTGATTATAAAAGTACAAATATTCTTTTCTTAAGGTGGCTGGCTACTATTGAATCGAGTTTCTGAGCCCACAAGCATGCGCATGCATAATTTCCACCGAATTACCATGGTAATCTTCGGAATTTTACTGAAAAAGGATTGAAGAACCATACATGTTTTGAACTTCAAGAAGGTAAAAACCTCAAATTTTGCACGGGACCACATACTTTTTATGTGCTTATTTGAAAAAGCTCCTAAAAATCTATGTCATATCAAAAATTTTTTAAAAAGTTAAAAATTAGAAAAAGTGAAGTTTTGTACGAATTTCTGCTCGACTTGATGGGACGTTTTCCCAGCACTGGTTGAACAAAATATGTCAAATCCAGGTATTTTCATTTCCTTATCTTAAAGTTATATATGTCATGTTGTAGAATTATCAACCAGTTAACATCTGTCCGAATATTGCCTTCGTACATCTATTATCCTTTGAGCTTTAATTTTTTTCCTACTCACTTCGGCAAACGAGATTTTCGCTTCTAAAACTTATAAACACCCATCCATTCAAGCTTGATTATCTCAAAAAGTAGTTCGAGACACCCTATTTTTTTGTCCATAATTGAAATCAGCATTAAATTTCCGTTTAAAAACGATGCTACTTTTAAAAAAATTTAAATATAAAATCCAATAGTAGCCAGCCACCTTAAAGGGGGAATAGCATCAAAATCGTTCGCGTGACGTCATACACTCAACCTAAGCATTCAGCTCAATATATTTCTTTATATTTTGTTTCTTAAACAATTTTATTTCTTTAACACTAAAAGTTTGTGTGAAGGAGTTTTCTTACATTGTTTAGACTAAGGATTCATTTTCTGACCAGTTTTCTTCAATGTAGAACATTTACGTTGAGATATTTCAATTACAAATTACAAAGAAATGTATGGAACTAAATTTTTGTGTGGAGTGTATGACGTCACTGATACCTCTAAAGATTCATAAAAATCTAATACTTCCCATGAGAATTTTCAGAAAACAAACTAACCAGTTTTTGAACAGCTCTTTGAGAATCTTTCAGTTTAGTTTCATTAAAGTTTCAGCTAAATTGAATGTTGAACAATTTTAATGTTAGTCCCCCCTTTTTAAGCAATATGCAATATTTTTTTTTTTTTTTACTTCTTAGCTTTGGTTGGCTGACTGGCTGATTGAAAACAATCCCAACAAGCCAAGAGTAGCAGAAGAGGCTTACATTGTAGAAGAACCACAAGACTGATTCCAACACAATATCAAACACTTCTAAAAATCAATTGTAAATACTGTGTATGTCTTGATAGTGAATGTATTATACTCCATTGTTATCTTATTAAAAAAGGTCACGTCCAGTTTTATAGCTAAACTAACATGCAATTAATCTTGGACCTTGAGCTAAATAGTAATGCCAATCAGGGATTTACAGCTGCCATGTTGGATGAATTCTTTGAAATTTTTAGTATTCCATCATCCAACATGGCAACCAAGTTCTTTTGATAATTTACTATCGAATTCACTGAACTGTTCACAGTCTTAAAAATAATGATCGGTTTATTTTACTTCTCCGTGTTACTCAAGTGAATTTCCTATTATTACCGCGTTTTCCCATGCTATTTCAAAAAAGGTCGCAGCCAAAGGCGATAGGCAATAAGCGATGGCGATAGGCCATTCCAAGATCCAAGAATAGCTGGAATGACTTGTGTTTCTGCTTCTTATTCTTGTCAAGAACATGAAGCTTAGTGTTGAGATATTCAATGTGGTCAGGGGGGTGTCCATAGGTGCACCATAGATGTCCATAGGTAAACGCTTTCTCACAGAGCCCCTAGCGTCAGACATACTTTTAGGCAAAACCGAATTTGCGAATATTTCCGCACTACAGACACAACTTATTGATCACATTAACATTTTTTTTTAGATGACATGATCAGATTCTATTGTTAGGAGGCCACCATTTTGGAGGTGACGTCATCTTTCAAAAGATCTACTTGAGATATGACGTCATCTCTCGAGAGACCTACTTGGGACACCCCCCTAACAAAATCCTGGATCCGCCCCCGGTGGTTTCTAGTCCACGAAACCGTATTTTCAAAGACCTCGATTATTTGTGTTTACTTGCATGCCCATAATTCCTTTCTGTCTTGGAATTGCCTATCTCCTTTGGCTGCGACAACCTTTTTGAAAAAGGTGTATATGGCGACGTTTTCCAGTGACAAAAAAAATTGTTTATATCTTCGACAATTTGCTCACCACAAAAACGAAAAGAAGAAAAAGAAAAAAGGGAAAAAACAATAACAACAACAACAACAAACACTAACCCCCTTCAAACCAACCGAAGTGCTTCTTGTAAAACCAAATTTGAATTGATATTCCTGAAACGTTCTTTTAATAGACAAATTTTATAATTTTGGCATGAATACTTCGATAGATAACTTATGATTTGATGCGATAATTCTCGAGCCGTCATTCAAAGTCCTGCAAAAATCTTCTAACACATCTTTATCTTCTTCATCATCACTAAAATCCGAACTCTCGCCATAATTGTCTTCATCCGCTTTTTTGTATTCAAAATACTTCAAATTTTGAGTTGCCGTTTTAAGTCTTAATTGAGGTAACGTTAGCTGGCTTCGCGGAACGGTCGATTTGACTAAATTGCATGACAGCAAATGCTTCTCTCTTAGTCTCATAATATCCTCGTAACTTCTCTGAGATTCAATTAAATCCGATTTCTGGCTTTTAAGGGCTCGCTTTTTGCTTTCCCAATGTTCTCTAGCATTTCTTGGTTTTATAATTTCAGCCACTTCTTCAAAATGTTCGATTTTTGACCCCGTAACTTTAGTATCATTTGAAGACGCAGGAATTGAAACCAAAGGTTGCATTTCTTGAGAAATTTTTGGCAACACCAGCAACGAATTAGGCTCCTTGAGCTTTAACTCGGGCGCATTTTGTTGTTGTTTTTGCTCGTCTATTTCCTTCTCTCTTAAACGCTTTCTCACAGAAAACGTAGGCTCCATGAAGGCTTTTCCTCGCGTTGATGCTAGCCCATTCTGTTGTGACAAAGAACACCTATAAGGTGTTGCAGGATTTATATTGCTTGTCATGCACTTTCGAAGTCTTTGATCAAAGAAAAATCTAAACTCGTTCTGTTGTTGTCGAGTTTGCCTTTGTTGTAGCTTTAGGCTGATGTTCTGAGTTTTGAATCCATCATTCTGACAGTCCTTCGTGTTTTCCATGTCTTTGAAACTCAAATATTTTTGCTTGCAAAATATGATGTTTGCCAAGATATTGAGCTTTGTGGCCAAGACGAATGAAATTGAGATGGCAACAGCGTCAAAACCTTAAACAGCCTTTGGATTCTACTTCAAGACTCCATGAAACACTCTTTGAAGAACGTCTGGAATTATTACTTTTCAATGCCGTAACTGTTGTTTTGTTTCATGTTAAACAAGAAAGAGAACATCTCAGGAAGACTTGGTGAGCCTGTCACGAATAGCGCGTTATCTGTCAACCTTAAGTCAATACCATTATCGAACAAGCAACACCTTTACAGTGTTCTTCGGCTCTTTCCAAACAGTTCCCTTTCGTTGCTCGTTAAACTTCAAATTGAGAATCAAGGAAAGTTCTAAATGCTGAAAAAGGTATTCTTCAGAAATTCCTTCTCGAACGTGATGGCCCAAACACGGTACGGATGCCCTGACCTCTGGTTTCCATGGTATATTAAAGTACACAGACCTCATGTGACATAACTAAACAAGGAAGCTTCCAACGTGTCAAAAAGCTGTTAATATCGTATTTAACGGCTCCATAAACATTATTCCAGACCACAAGCACCTTAAAGAGTTTTCAAAATTTTCTTGAAACTTGGTCTAGAAAGAACTTTTGTCCTTCAATCCCAACACAATAGCTAAGAGACAATTTACAACCAATGATTATCATTTTCCATGTCTATCTAAGCCAATTAAGACTAGTCTGAATGCTTTACGTGGTTTATGACAAAAGATTTTAATATTTGTATTGACGTTGGTGATTAAGTCATTAAATTTTTGACGGTCATTAGTGGTTTATGAATATTTATGTTATCATCTAAGTTTATCACCTTATAAAACCGAACGGGATTGCTGTGTGCCGGAAGAACGAGAAGAACTGTGGAATAGTGGAAACGTAGACACCAGAGAAAAACGTTTGCGCATGCGTACAGTTTGCCAACGTTTCTAAGAATTCAAGAGAGTTTCACTGTGCATTTCAATGTTCATTTTCTCCGAGTATACAAAACATTTCCGTGGTATACTTTTGTGAGACCAAAATATCATGTAAATGAAGGACATTTGTAAAAATTAGCCTTAAGTTTTAAGAATTGACCTCAAGTTTTGGCATTTTGTGGAGTCCGGTTGTGAAGCAAGTGTCAAAATAAAATTTGCATATTTTTACAATAGTGCGAAGACGTTTGTAGCTAATTTCCATACAGGCTACGAGCATGCGCAGACGTTTTTCTCCAGTGTCGGAAACGTAGCTTTCGATTTCTAAGTTCGTGATCTCTAGTGACGTGCTTACGCCAATCCCCACTACGTCCATTTAAGTCAATTATAGAGACTGGCTATGCAGGCTAGTAGTAGGGACGCCATTGATACTGTGTGTAAGGCACCACGCACGTGAAATCTGCTAAAAATGGCTTCTTTTTGGCTGCCAGCAGCACTTAATTTCTCATTATTAACCTTATGACAAAACATTGTTATATTTACGCAGACCCAGGTGATGACTACGCTGAGTCAATCACAGCGCGTGAGATTACTGCTTGGCATAACCATCCTCCTTCGCCTTGCAACAAATAGAACTCTGTATACCGACAGAGCAGAAAAACGACAAGGCCGCTACTTTCACGATTTTTTTATTTAACCGGTAGTGATACGCCAAAACTGTAAGCGTTTCATTTGTTTCACTGTTGCTACAAACTTGTGACAAAATCTTGTCGAACTAGAGTAAAGCTACTTGGAGATATTCATAAAAATGTCAGTTTTTCTGCTGATCAAAATATCACCTCTCCCAAAGTACAGGGCGTTATATCTCAAAATCGTATTCACCGAATTTTGGTCACATTTGATATTTTGTTGTTTGGCTCCAAAAGAGCATGTTTACAAAATATTGAGCTTTAAAATGGATAGATGTTCTTATAACGAAAGAAATAAAAAGTTTTTCTTCTCTGTCCTGTATACCCAATTACTGCTATGAAGAAAAAAGAGGGAAAATATTAACAGAGAACTGTTGTTCATTTTGCGACATGAAACTTAGAGTTCTATAGATTTGGTTCTCAATATCCCTACTCATTAAAAAAAAAAAAAAAACACTCTCAAATTGTTCATTAATAAATGCGTAAAAAACAATGTGTTGATTCACTAGAAGAGGCTCTTGGCCGTCTGATAATGATTTCTTTTGTTTTGCGACAATCGCATATACCATAATTTCTAAACTTGCCTCGTAATGATGCACTGTTTGATTTGATGTTCTAATTTCTTATTTTAGACGGGATATTTTTTTTCGAAAGTGATTCTCATTCTGAAGAATTTATTACGCCTACTTTATGTTTGGTGATATTTCTTTTTTTTTTTTTTTTTCCGTGCTTTTTTCCCGCGTAAAATGGACAAAACTAGTCTTGTACTATGACACCAGTGACAAAAATATATAATTTAACAGTCTACGACTGCTTTAGCTTAAGCGAATTCTAATTGCAATCATTCTTAATTGATCTATTCTGTCAAGAAGAACAAATCTACTGCGCAACAAGGGTAAAGTAAATTGATTAACGATTTCGATGCGCGCGCATGTCAAATACCATCGGGTTTACGCAAGTAAGGTTTAGAAATCACCGACTAGAATCGAGTAGCTATGACTGTACTACATGTAGCCAGTTCGACATCAAGCCTCAAAATAAAACCTTGGCGGGACGTCGTAAAAGAGATTAAAGAAGCCATTGAAAATCAAAATGAAAGACTTTCCATTACGATTCCTTATGGACTGCAGCTCGAGAACAATCTGTGGAATCCCGAAAGTCTTCGTGTTGCTGTGCATGTAACATCGAGTCCCACAGGAGATTGTTTTCTGTCTCACCACGGAGTAGGAAAGAATAACAAGCTTAACGTATGGACAATAACGACAGGAAAGGACCCAAGTCTCACCACAACGGACCTCAAGGCTTTTCCAACGCCGTTCAAGTTTCAACACTTTCTTTTCATAACGAAGCGTTGGATCTATATTTCGTACAGCGCTGATTTGATGATTCATGTTTTCAGCTCCAAGTTTGTTCACATTTCTTCAGCATTTACGGGACGCACCTTACTCTCATTGGAATATAACAACAAACGTGACGAAATCTTGACGGGAATAGCTGGCGGAATTATGATATGGAATTTCCCAGTAAAGCAAACTGACCAACTAATACCGGGACGAATTATAGAGTGTTCCTTCAGTCCTGAAGAATGGACGGTATCTTTGAAAGTGGATTCTGTGTGGAATCAAATTCTTGCGCTTTCGAAAGAGAAGATTGCAGTTTTGGAAACGAAGAATTACAAGCTTCAGTTTTCTTTCACCAGGAGTACTGAAATATTTTTAACGTCGTGTGTGTTGTATAATCCTTTGAATTATTTTATCATTGGAGATCAAAGTGGATTGATAAGAGTGATGAGTTCGTCGCTAGCCAGTTTGCCACAGGTTGCTCAGTTCTTAGGTAAGATGTGACGTAATCCCCTGTTAGAGTAGTTTTCCGACCACTGAAAAACTCGTGCGTGCCCTGTCGTGCCTTGACCTTGATAGTGCCATGTCAAAGCCCTTTCATTGGATGACCAGGGTCCAGAGTTTCGCGCACAACTATGCCAAAGTTAAATTCTTTCTGAGCAGATAATCTTGGTTTATTGTCCGTTCATTCAAAAGCAAAGAAGCAATTTGATTATGTTTACTGTAAGGCTCGGACGCACGATGCAACATTTCCTGCGATTTGTGTAACTCATGCGCGCAGAAGTAGAACATATGACGAGTTCTGCTTTTGCGACGTTGCCGACGACGTCTTGCTCAACCGTTTGCACGGTGAACACACGGTGCGATTTCCCCGTTTCACCCTACTTGTTCTATGTCCAAGCCTTTACTCTCGCGTGGATAGCAAGCGATATTGACTGATGATGAAATTCAAATTTTCAAAAGTTTCTATCAGTATGATGATAGACAACACCGTTGACAGAGAGAGAGAGAGGATATACACGCGTAGTAACGCCTATTCGATGGTCACACGCTTTAGTTTCAAATCAGTGTAGACATCATGTGAGGCGACGTTGCCATGGCAATAATAATAAGGTTTGAGTTGTATTTAGTAATAAATAGGGTAGGGAAAAAAATTATTTTACAGATAACCTTGCCCGCGAAGTGCGCCTTTATCACGAAGATGTTTGCGCGCCAAAATTCATTGTATCACACTTGCACTGATATTATTATCTCAATCGTTCCAGGCCACTGTGATGCTGTGACAAGCCTGGTTACTCTTCGACGAGAGCCATTATTAATCTCCGGGTCACGTGACAAGACCCTACGCATCTGGAACTTCGATACTTTTGCGCAGACCTACTGCCTCCAAACCGGAGAAGAAATTCTCCATGTTGACCTGATCAACTCAAGCAAACTGTACTATCGGTCTGAACACAGCATCAAGGTTTGGCACACCAATCTCTTCCACACTCTTTTTACGACGCTAAGCTCCAAGATCGTTACGTTCACGCGTACGGAAAGCCCGGAATACCCGGCAAGGATTCTCGTGCATACTATAGACGGAGGGATCAGGTTGATATCCCCGGTTACAGGCTGTCAGTTGACAGCTATGATGCCAATAACTACTCTTAGCTCTTCTATTGTTGATGTGTGTCATGATCGACGGAAGGAACTGATATATATTGTGCTTGAAAATCGAGAGGTTCTTGTTTTTGAGAGTAATTCCAATCCTTGCTGGTAAGTATAAGGCTGATCAGTTAGGTAATAAAGTAGATTTGTGAGACCGTGCGCGTACGTTCCTAGCTTTTCAAGATTTGTACCATGTGCATTAAAGATTTCGATTTAACGGAACAAGCGCTGATTTATCCACTATCAAGCGGTATAACCAGCGGTATAAAATGTATTTTCATCTTAACAATGACGCAAATGAATGATGCACATGCACTACATTTGAAATGTTCTGCGCATGTCTAACTATGCTGACACCTCCCACATGGAACAAAGCGAAAAAGGACTACTCGTTTTAAGAGAGAGCTGAGACAGTGGGCTCTATCTTACCTTACATCCCCAGCTGCACATATAGTATGTATACAACTATTTCAAAAATGGTTGTCGGTCGGAGATCTGAATCTGAAATCTGAGACCGAGAGGAATTGAGTGCACGAGCTGTGAATTTGTCATATGGATTTAGTTTTATCTTTTATAGTAGGTTGCAATCAGTAAATAGCTAAATACGACACCACCTTTGAGCGATAACCTGCGCTGGCGAATTGTCTGGCTCAGATTTCAGATTTCAGATTCCAGTTTGTCAACCGACAACCTTTTTGAAATTGGTGTAGATCCCATCCGAAAATTATCAGAAGATAACGTTCCTATGAAGTATGAGAGTTTTCAAAATATTAACGCTGGGTTTGATACCGCACCAAAAACAATACTTCAAAATGCGCATTTGTTTCAATTTTCCTATCCTATTGTATCTTCATATCAGTGCTAGCCAGCTTTGGAAAGCCGAATACACGGACGAAGGAGTCTGTAGCATTGCACTGTTGAACGCTGAATATGCATTAGGCGAGGAGGACTTGGAACTAGAGTCCGGCCTCTTGTTTGCCGGACATTACAACGGACAGATTTCGTTACTGGACGGACACGGTAAGCTGTATTAGATATAAGGGAAGGTACGCTTATTACCGCCACCCGATTAGCTCACTTGGTAGAGCATTGGTCTCTTGTGCGGGAGGTCGTGGGTTCAAGCCCCGGCCGGACCAACACTCAGGGTCTTAAAATAACTGAGGAGAAGGTGCTGCCGTTGTAATATCTGCAAATGGTTGGACCTTCACGTGGCTCGGATGATCAAGTTAATGGCGGTCCCGCGCATATTTGAATATATTCATATAGATATTTGCGCGTTATAAATGCATTGCTTTACCTTAACTGGGGAAGTTTGGGCCCCAAACAACATTTTAAATTTCACTGATAGCCGCGCAACGCTAAAGCTTCTGTCCCGTTTCCCCTGTAAACATTTCTTTCCTTGTATAAATGAAAGAAAGAAATCCACGTATTTAGCATAAGAAAATGATGAAAATAAACGCGTGAAACAAAGTCTGATAGTCAGTGAATAACAGTCAAGCATTCAAAAGCTTGATTGCTTTAACAGTCGAATTAGGCAAATAGACAGTCTTAATCAATTTAAACACCTCTTAAAGGCACCACACTTGTTTGAAATGGCTTTTTGTTCTTAATATTATTTTGTTATTTCAAGTATTAGGTTTTTTATTATAGTATTTCTTATGTGAATTTTATATGTACATAGTTAGCTCTGATTTGAATGTAATGCGCAATAAATCATACTTAAATATTTTTGCGCACTATTGCTCGATTGCACGTTACGTCATCGCGGCCATGTTGGTGGTATTTAACAAAAGATTTTTCATTAGGTCCTTTTATCTATACCACCATCATGGCCGCCATGCCTTTGTCTTTTGATCCTCTTGGGAATGTTTGCAATGAGCAGTAAGTAATAAAATGATGATTAATTAAGGTGGCTCAATTCAATTTCTGAGGACCTCGACCGCTCAACTTTAAACAGCCATTACTTCTTTATCCTAACTCCGATTGCCAACTAGTAATTTTGCCTACTTACTACACAAGGGTTGAACTTTATTTCCAGGTAGTTTTGATTGCAATCGGCGTTACCATAGTAACAAAACGAAGATGTCATCATTTTTGCCGATTTTTACCAAATCTAGACCTAAACTTTAAAAGCAACCCATTTTAGCACATATATAATGCTATAAGAGTGCGAAAAGTACGATTTCATTTGGTTCATTTGATCTTTGTTAGTGTGGACGTAAACATTCATAGCCTAAATATGCTCACTTTTACAGAGAAAGTTAAATCGCTCTTTAAGACTCTATAATTAGACAACTGGTTCATGGATTTCTTTTAAAATCATTTCACTTTAAGTTCAATATATGATTTTCTTTTCCTGTAATTTTCAAGTCCATTGAATCACTATAAGGCCGTCAAAACGAAAGAAAAGTGTGAGCACAGAAATATGTAGTGTCGCAACAAACGTTACACACGGCCGAACAGTTTTGACTCTCGGGCGCATAAACGAAACGGTAACGTTCAAATTCTTTCGTTTTGACGGCCTTATATTGTTGATTCAATGGACTTTAAAATTACAGGAAAAGAAAATCATATATTTAACTTTAAGTGAAAGGATTTTAAAAAGAAATCCATCGACCAGTTGTCTAATAGTCCTAAAGAGCGATTTAACTTTCTCTGCAAAAGTAAGCATATTTAGGCTAATGTTTACGTCCACACTAACAAATATCAAATGAACCAAATTAATTCGTACTTTGGCAGGAATTACATCTATGTCAGAGCTATAATATATGCTAAAAACGTTGATCAATTAGTAGTAGAAAACGCTTTTTATGTGGAATATTCGAAATTAAAGGACTTTTTAAAAAAGCATTGAAGGAAATATCAACCAAAGATATTTCGAAAACGATACAACTTTTGCTTACACCTGTCACATGCGATCTGGTTACGCCATGCTTACAACACGAATTGCTTCATGTAAATCAATCCTACAACTGTTATGTGTACGACAAGAACAAGTTGTAAAGTTGATTTACACGGAACAATTCGTCACGATTGTTGTAAACATGGCGTATGCAGATTGCATGCGACAGTTGTAAGCAAATTTTGTACAGTGTAAATCGGCCTTTACATTGCAACTGATCTCTACATTTTCAAACAGGAGTTGAAATGAAAAACAACGTCCAAGCCCATCAAGGACAAATTGTGCGACTCTGTGCATCTCACGGACACAATGTCCCAAACAATACTTTAGAACCACGTGATCACCTCGTGTCACTTGGTAAAGACAACGCGATACGGGTGTGGATGATTCGTCATGTGAAGCAGATGACCATTGGGATTGAACTCAAGTGTGAAGTACGTTTGATATCGACGCCCACTGAAATAGCCATGATAGGGAACACACTATGTATGGTGATGAGCGACTTTAAAATTGTCATAGCCAGGTATTATTTATTTATTTGTTTGTTTGTTTGCTTGCTTGCTTGCTTGTTTTTTTTGTTTGTTTGTTTGTTTGTTTGTTTGTTTGTTTGTTTGTTTGTTTGTTTGTTTGTTTGTTTGTTTGTTTGTTTG
>WUAP02093888.1:0-16779 GCA_015163945.2 Stichodactyla helianthus
AACCTCAAACAAAGAATCGTATTCCCAAGAGGTCTGAATTGGGAAAACATTACGCCCAAGCGAATTAGGTCTATTGCGAATTGATCGCAACCAAATCGCTCGTGTTTGTACTAAAGATCCGTTTACACTAGCAATTTTGTCGCGCGACTTGGAGCCGCAGTTTCTATGGCGAATTTATCGCCACCAAAAGCGCACGTGTTTGCACTAAATTTCGAACATGTTGGATTTGATGGTGACTTGTGTGTGATCTGTCGCCGTAAAATCGCCATAAAATTGCAGCTCAAGTCGCGTGAAAAAAAAAAAAAAAATTGCTAGTAGAAACGGGCCTTAAGGGCTAAGAGTACAAGGGTTTGGAATTAGATGGGGAGGAGCTGTTGGGTACTCCTCAAAGTGGGTGGAATTTGGTATTCGAGTATTTGTAGTCATTTAGGAAATATATGTGTTGGATCGGTGTCATATGTGAGTAGAGTTTCTTCTTGGTTCTCTCCCGTGTTTCGAGGGTTTTTCTCCGGGTTCTCCGATTTTCCTCCCTCCGTAAAAATCAACTTAGGAGATATTCTCGCTAACCTCTCGTTATATCTCCTTTACACTACAATACGAATGAAGTGGATATTGTTGTTGTTGTTGTTGTTATGAAAATCACGTTTCCCTGTATTCATGTATTGATATAATTTGGATTAGAAATTAGACATACTTCTATCTGTAAATCAACTATAGTAGTGTTTTCCCAGAATACCATTGTTCCTCTACCCAAAAACATAGGGTTCCCAGTTTGACCACAACCACAAAAACTTGTCTGTAACAGATTTATAGGAAATTTTATTGTTTTAACTTTTACAAATGAAGATACCTAAAAACTACCAGTCACATGACCTCTGCGTCTTTTAAGAATATTTTATCAAGAATTTCAGTCACAGGAATCACGTGACTAACTACTTTTCTAATGAAAGATAAAAATATTTGAATAAGTTAAAAGAATTGTACTGCAAACATTTGTTTCTATATATTTACAGCTCATTCTGTACATGGATACTCGAATTGATATCCCAATTCGAATATTTAGGAAATTTGAAATTTAATATTACGATTTATTTTTGGACTAAGACCAGTCTCTGTCGTTATTCTTCGGCCGCGCGAGGAATAGGAACGAGTCCCAATCGATCCTGATCCCAACTAAATTGCATCCATAATTTAAATTCAATTCTTTACTGATAAGCGCCAATGCTTAACTCTCAATTTTGCCAAATATGGCATTGCGAACACCATGAGCCTTTGCGCGAAAACCACATCCGATATTTTTAGTCCAATCATTAAATTTTGCATATAGCATCTCTTGAGTACCCTTTACTTTTTGACCCTGTTAGGGAAATGGAGTAAAATTACTTCCCAGTTCTTGCCTTTGGCAGTACGGTTCTTAGAAGACAGGGATCCCAAAAGATGAATATGGAAGCATGTTGAAATATTATAATAAAATTCCTGAAGAATCTAATATATATGACGCACTTATGTCAAAAGAAAATAGCGAAGCAAAGATCAAAATTCAAAGACCGAAATGCATTATGGTAGTATTATTATAATTACAATGTGTAGTTTCGGTTGCCAAATGCTGAAAATTAAAAAGATTCGTCAAAAATTACATTTTTCGTTATAATTTTTTAAAATTTATTTTGAACTAGATTTTTCAAATACCCATAATGCATTTTGGACTTGGCAAACAGCTATTACCGGATTTTAGCTTTATAAGTATGCGAAACATTTGTCCGTGCGCAGATGCCTGTATTCTTGGCTTTCGTGTGACGTCATGGCGGCCATGTTGGTGTACACTTAATAAAACATTTTCTTATCAGCTTCTATTGTTTGGTACACCAACATGGCTGCCACGTATTTTTAATTATGTTCCCACATAAACGCGTGAAAGCCAAGAATACTCTTTTTCTATGTTTACGTGAACTACAATTTATGACAAGCTATCACCTCTAAAAATAACAAGCTATCTTGTTTAAAAATTTAACGTTAACGACTTAAGGTCGAAAGCGGTCGCTGACGAGAGGTACGAACAACTAGAATTAGAATGATGATGATCGTGATGATTATGAAGAAGATTTTGGATTTTCATATATGAGTGCTGTCTCGTGTGTATTACATAAGGAACTTGAGAAATAATGACAGAAGCGCACGAAAAGACGATCGACATTTTAGAGTTCTGAATAAACTGTTTAGATTCTTGTATTTCGTTTTATCTGTAATTCCGTTGTGTCGCTTTTAAGTTAGTTTAATCTATAAGGAATAAAAATAATAATTATAATAATAACAATAACAATAAATTGATTTTAAAATAACGAAAAATATGTATAGGGAAACCTACAAGATCCTTCTGACTGTGCGTGTAGGGTTGGTGGATGCTATATAAGGGAAGGGGTTAATAAATAACTTCATGCACATGTTAAAAAAATTATTTGGGCCTTGCCGCGACTGTTATGTTTTCTTAGAATTTTGACGTGCCTAGCCGTACCTTGACCGTGTCGCGACGATATTCGCGCCGCGCGAGCTTTTCAAAGCCATACGAAATCTGCTCTAAAGCGCGCTGCATGCACTTCACGTCAGATAATTTCTATAATGTAAATACATACCATAATTAAGGAAAAGCCTGTTGCATTGGTTGTACGAAGTATGCACCGTCATTTCGGGGTTGAATCAAACCAGCTGATCCCTAAAACAGTATTTAGGATTCACAATTAAGATGTAATTTAATAATAGTCGCTTTACCAGGAAGGATGTAGCCCGCGCATGCGCGTACCAGCTTATCGACAATTAACAATTGGACTCCTTGCAGTTATTCCCAAAGCAGTTCAATTTAGAGAAGAAAACAATAAATTTTACTCTCTTGAGAATCGAAAGCTGAAATATTCCATTGATTTGTCCTCTGAATTGAACGCCTTTAGAAATGGTAAAGGGGTCTATATAGAGGTTTTTCACGACCACGTGAAGGCAGCCATGTTGTTGAATTATTTTTCTCCTGTAAAACAATAACAATAAATAAATAATAACAATATCTTATTTGGTTCTGCCACATCTCTTTTTCCATACCTCGCCCATTTTTGTCCTTGCAAATTCAATTCTCAATCCTCCTTTTTCTGAAGTTGGTGGAGTGTATCTGGAATTGGAAACGTAAAATAAAAATACAACGAATTACTAACATGATCACTTACACCTATTTTCAAAATTACGCGACCCAGATATTGAGCGGCGACTGCAAAAGTCTGGGATTTTGGCTTCTGCCAATCAAAGTTTCAACAGTCTGAGTTAGTAATTATTTTGATTGACGGAAGCCAAAATCCCAGACGTCTGGCGTGCAGTTAACTTAGTGTTAAGATTTTTGGGTGAAATTGTGATTTCTGGGGGTGGGGGGTTCGGAATTGAGTTTTAGAAAGTTAATTATTTCAAAAAATAGGTTACAATTCAATATGAATAAATAACTGAAATACTTAGAAATAATAAATAGACCTAATAACCTTAGGCGCGTATGTTTACCCATTTCCTTCCCTTGAGAGTACGATTCTTTGGCTCATCCATATTAATGTCTATTCACAAGCGTTACCAAGAAATGAAGCATTGTTATCTCAAGGGAATGACACGTGATCGGAAATGGGGAAACATTACGTCCAAGGTGATTTGATCTACTGACTGTAAATGCTCATCTCAAGGGAGAAGGGGTTGCGCACCCCCGGAATCCCCCCTAAATTCACCCCTGATCGACACCCTCTCAGCATACAGATATCTTTAGCCTTACCCTTGAAAGGTTTGCATTGCTTGAGTTGCCACGACTTCATTGAAAAATTCGATGAAACAAACTGGAGAATTTCCTTTATTGTGCATTTTAAGTTTACGAAATCCCGGGAATCTGTTCAAAGAGTGAAAAAGAAAAATTTATAAGATAAAATAGCATTTTCGATAACACCTTTAACACGTCCACTATCATTTGAAGAAAAAGAAAATATTGAATTTGGAAAACAGCAACATTTAACTGACATTAGTGGACACAAAACCCATACCTTTTTAACTTACTTTCTTTTCTTTTCTTTTCTTTTCTTTTCTTTTCTTTTCTTTCTTTTCTGCCTCCCTCCCTTTCTTCCTTCTTTCTTTTCTTTTCTCTCTCTCTCTCTCTTTCATTCATTCATCCATTCTTCCTTTGCTTCTTTCCTTCCTATTTTCTTTCTTCGTCTTCTCGGTCGCACGCGTTTAAAAAATGACCTCAAATATAAGATGCCACATACCTTGAGAACAAATTGATCAACTCTGTTTCGGTGCAATTTTTTCCCAAGTTAGCGACGAACAACGTACTACAGGGGGGGTTGGCTGCAGCTATTGCGGCGGCAGCCATGTGTTGTAGGGTGTGGTTACTTGGGGCGGGAGATAGGGGTGAATGTAGAGGAGAGGGTAAAGGGGAGGGTATTGATGAGAAGGGGTGATGCTGAAACGAAAAACAACATTAAGAACGTTAAATATACAGTAGATTTCGTATAACTTTGTAATATCACGGCACAGGGCTCAGAAGTGTCTACAGCGCATGCATCAGCTGTGCCAATCACAACGCGCAAGATTACTTCTCATCCAACGAAATTGCTGGGATTGATTCGGCACAGCACTACATGTTCGTGGGGTAAGTTTTCCACAGTGATAAAAGAAAAAAATTACAAAATATGAAATATTTGAGCATATAGACGTCTGCTCATGAGCGTAGATATTCGGTATGCAAATAAACTCAAGCGGGTTTGGCTATGATACGACACTGCTGGTGTTTTGGGGCTAGGAGTGGAGAACGCCCAATTAATAAGTAAATAAGATTATAAGACATGATGATGATATCAGTATTATTCATGATTGTCTCACGGCTCTGTATTTGTGGATGAACGCGACGTTTTGACTGCTACTGCTAGTCTTAGTCATCAGGTGACTAGCAGTAGTGTAGGTAACTTGGAAGGTGACTGGCCTTTATACTGCTGTATTATTGTTATACGACTTTAGACTGCTTATATAGGCCCTGGCAACGTGACATTCATCTACAAATTCAGAGTCCTGAGACAATTGAGTAATTATCGCTTTCTTATTTCATCCAAGATTAATAACATCTTTCATTCTATTGATATCAGTATTATTACTTCGGTCTTTTCCGTTCATTATCTTGTGATCATTATAGTTATCATGCATGCTGCGTATGGATCATTATTTGAATGGAAAAATGTAGCGGTATTAATGGCAATTACTTTATAAGTATTTTATATAAGTCCATTTTTAACTGTTAGAAAGACTTCCCTGTTTCTAGGCGCATATACAAAAACTAACGGTTTTGGACGTAATTACAAAAAAAGTTTAAAGGAATGCGCGAAAAAGTTTATAAAGTCTTCTAACATGGGTAATAATCACTGTCAAATCACGTGACGTGCGTGACTTGCCCAACAGCTGTTACCCAGGCTACTCCGTCCTTTTATATATTTATTCAAATTAGATGATCACACGTGACAGTGCAATGTCTATATAAGGTGCGTACCTGGATTTGAAGTGCAGTGGGGTGGTGGGCAAAGTTGTGCTGCGCAACTTGCTGCGCGACCGCAGCGTTCATTATGTCGTTGAAGAGTGGACTAGAAACAACATTAAGATTAAGAGTTACTAGAGTGGGAACCCTGTGGTCAGTGCTACAAGGTGGCCATCAGTTAAAAAGATGAAGACAGTGCATATACTGATTTTTTAATAGTTATTTTTATCATTATCAATGATTTTATTTTTCATTACTGGAATTGGAATTTTAAGGGTCCAGTTTCTGATTAGCATATGAACCGTTATATTCTTTGTTTGCACGTTACGTCATCGCGGCCATGTTGGTGGTCTGAACCACCAACATGGCCGTCATTGGCCGTTTCTTTGAATGGTTTCAAGCCATCAAATATATATATTGAATTTATTGAAAGTCTTATTGGAGTCGGTAGAAAAGGACAAGATAGGCCATAGGAAAGACGGAGCCTGATACTAAGGAAATCAGAATTTATAACTGCTTTTCCCTACCCTTTCTCAGCTGAAAAACTCTTCATGGTTATGCCGTTGCCTTTGATTTCCGGCGCGCAATTTTTGGTGTCCTTCGAAGGGAGGGTCATCTTGTATGGGGAGGGGCCGAAAAATCAGTATAGTAAAAATGCATCCCCCCGGCTAATAAATGGTAAGTCGCTCGTGATTTTTTTAGCGTGTGATTAAAGAAGGAATTTAAGTCGTATAAAATTTTTAGATAGTTTTGACGCTAAAGGATTTTCTTGCAAATATTACTGGGTTTATGATCATCGTAGTGCGATGATTAGATTAAATTTGCATGTAATAGCCTTGTCTGTTATTAAAATTCCTTGTAAAATTAGGCAATACTTACGGCTGGTAAGGTAGGCTTGGCTCCGGGACAGGAAAATAACTGGCGCCAAAATATTCTGGTGTCACTAAAAAAGAAAGGAAGAAACGAGAAAATCGAAATCAGTCAAGAAAAAAGGGGGAAATATTAAGGTAATTCCGTAGAATTAAAACCGCACATGGAATTTTCACGAAACTTCGCACGGTGGTAATTTTTGAGTTGTTTATCCACAAAATGAAATAAAAATGGGGGTCACCGTGTTCGTTTTTGGGCTGGATAATTTTGAAGTACACCATCTTTTGTGTCTTGAGGACTAGACATTCTAAAATCAAAATTTACTTCTTGAATCTGAGTATTGCTAGCTCTCTAAAGTGAACTCATTTTCAATCTTTGCATAACAATCTAGCAATATGATGCTATAAATTGATATGAAAATGCAGATGTTAAGCTAAAGAACGTAAAATTTGATAATACTATGTACCCTCGTAGCAGCGTGAAAACAGCTTTCAACGGCCAAAACGTGCTTAGTTCGAAGTGCTAAACATAATATTGTTTAGAAATATTACTTTTACTCCGTTTCGAGTCACATTCAACGCAAAGAAGCGAAATGGGAACTATCAGTATTGTGCGCAGAAGTGGTGCGCAATGCAAAACTATGGAATTACCTTAAAAGAGAAAAGACATTTGCGCACTATCGCAATTAAACAAAGCTGAACGACAGACACTCAGACAGGACTCACAGAGAAGGAAAAACACAAAGATACAGCGAAATAAAAAAGAGACAGACAGACAGACAGAACTATGATATACATGCACAAAAGCACACGGACGGTAAATTCGTAGCTATACTTAGCCGCACCGTGTTTTACCGTAACCGTAACTACGCCCGTTGTTACTGGCGGATTCACACAAAACCAATTTCGGTATTTCAGCACGCCGTACGGTGTACCTACTATAAGCTAGCACAATAAGTTTTCCACTCATACGAAAACCGCTCCATCAAACGCATCGCATATATGGTATATACTCACTCATAGGCTCCTTGTGCGTGTACGGTACTCCGGATGTCAAGACAGACTGTTTATTTGCTGGCTTACTGACTTTTGTATTAGACTTGGCAAATTCTAGCCTGAGGGTCTGGGACATGTCTGGATCGAACCGAACACCCTGGGGGATTGGAAGCAAAAAGTTAATATTAACTATATTTTTATATTCAACTCATTGTCAAACAAGAAATATCCTCTAATGACTCGTTACCAATCAGCTGAATGAATCTCTTGAGTCTCAAACATCCTACAATATCTGACTGAAGATATTGATGGCAATAGCTGTTATCATACGGATGCATGCAGATGAGATGCAAATGAGTCATTATGCATTGTATTGACCCGATAGCCTCACTTGAATGATTCTTAAAACCAAAACGTATCTCATTGCGGGCTCAGCTGTAATAACAGCTATTGAGAGTATATTGAATTCATCTTCTGTCATACGCACATCAAAAGTCTCTCGCCACTGCTCTGGACGCATGCTCACGTGATGAAACATTGTTCTAATAACTTTGTTTGATTTTGAATTTAGCTTGATGCCTATGTGAATTTGGATATCTAAGGAAACAAGCGCTTGACACTGATAAATCCAAATGGAAAATAGCATTTTTACGACACTTGGTGCTCACTTTTTCAACTCTTGAGAATGCGTCCAGAGCAGTAACCTGAAACTGCTTGTAAGTGTATTACATGCAGAATGTATTGTGAAGGAAAACCCCTTCTTACCTGTAGCTCTTCTTTAGCCTCTTCGGCATCGGATTTTTCCTCGAATGTTACGAACGCCACGGGCTATACAAACAATAATAGAATCGATATGACAGTCAAAAAAATCTGTTTATGAAAGAATGGGGAAGTTTTGATCATTATGCTATACTTCGCTACTACGTTTTTCAATAGTTGGGGGGGGAGGGGAGGGAGAAGGTAAGAGTAAGGTGAATAGTGTCCTAACCCACCCCCCACCCCCCTCACCCCCATCTTGCCCCACTCTAACTCACTATACGGTCAACGCCCGGAATCGAACGCCTGGCTCCGTGTACAGAATGGCAAAGATAATTTCTATTAATACGCATGCACTGAAGCATTAGGAGTGGTTATGCTTTTCATTTATAGCCGGTATAATTATCAATTTATATTAAGAGATTTTTGATAGGGATACTTACAGAAGTTTTGCCCTGAGTTGAAGAGAAAAAGTAAAACAGAAGATTAATAAGAATTATTTGAAAAGTAGTTACTAAAGAATGGATAGCTTATTTGAGAAAAAATGTTTAGAACAAATTATTAGCTTGTACATATATATATATTTTTAAGTTTTAAAAATAATACTTGATTACTTGATATGTACTGTAGGACATATGGTAGCGCATGCATGTTAGTGTTAACGGGAATTCCAAGCCTTCTGTATCCTAGTTACCATGACTGTAACTACGCCGTATGATTGGATGAATCGCAGGAATACAATGGAAAACCATGTCACTGTTACTGCAAACACTACCGGAACGCACAGAACGAAAGGAACGCACGCTCCTTGAGGAAGAGGCATCTTCCTATGTTTTTTTTTTTTTTTTTTTTTTTTTTCTTCTTCTTCTTCTTTCTTTCTTTTTTCGCGCGCGAATTTCGATTCTTGACTTACTTGTTTATCTGTTAGTTTTAAAAGTGATCCTTCATAGCCCTGAAACATAATAACAGTTCATTAAGGAGATATTGTTATACATTTTTACTCACTATCTCGATTCTGATTGGCCGAGAGCCTAAATCTAATTTGTGGTATTGATAGAAAAAAAAATTGCAGATATGGGATTTCTCATGTCGAGTTCAAAGTCCAAGTGTGTGAGGCGCTTAAAAAATAAGTTCGTTAACGTAAGAGATAAGAATTTCCTAAACTTTCAAAATGTGTAATAAAACAATTATTGAATTCGGTTTTCGCATGATATTGTAAATGTCTGTGTGTTATCCACCTCAGCCTACAGTTTCGGCAGTAACACAGACCTCGGTCTTGATAATTTACGATATCATGCTCAACTCTGTCATGTAATTTTGTTTGTTGTGCAGCGTAAAAATGCGAGGGGGAAAAAAAGCGAACTTGCAAATTTGTCGCTGCGTTGCCAAGATCATTGTGACAATTTACATTATATTATGTGTTTGCATTGTTATTATTTATTTATTTATTTGGATAAAATACTGATGTACAATTTGTATAAAGTACTAAATAAAATATTGCCATTGTTATTGCCACTGTCAACTTGCCTTAATCGCAAGGGCGAATCCAGGGGAATGCCCCCCACCCCCCGAGATGAACTACTTAAAGTCAATTATGGATTTAATATTAGTTACTTTTGGTGCTCGAGTCCCGATCATAAATGGTGCAACCCCCGCCCAAAGAAATCTTGGAGGTGCATCTCCCCCTCAAAAAAAAGCTAGATCCGCCTGTGAGTCGACTAGAAAGGTGACAACATTGGGAACACAAGATGAATCTTGCTGTAATAGACCTTTCTCGAATTCGCTAGGATGATCACGAAACAATGGTTTCAAGTCGTGACTGAACTTGATTCTTTTTTATTAATCAAGACCAACCTCGACTTGGAACCATTGTTCCGTGATCATCCAAGCGAATTCAGGAAAAGTCTAGATTATAATTGCCTTGGAGCATAACAAAAGGACTTTAAAGCGAATTCCAGATGTTAAAATTAAAATAATGATGAAGCTAAGTAGAAACGAGAATGAAAACAAGGAGAGAGAGAGAGAGATAGGAGGTGTAGGAAAAGAAGTAGACAGCATTCTGACAGCATAGCAAAGACCTGTCGTCCCAATAGCAGGTGGACATCATGGATATGTAAATGATATAGAGCTTGATAGATTCGCTTCATTACATTCCTGGTTGTTTATATTTTAGATTCCCGACGATTTCTCAGTAAGCCAAACATTCGTTTTCGTTTCCACATTTACATTTAGAATTCGAATTGACACAGGGATAAGCGTAGCGACATAATTTCCGTTGCAGTGTTACAAGCATTGAAATATTTTTGTACCTTTTTTCCTTTTCTTTTCTTGTATTTTTTCATTGGAGTTACCAATTAAAAAATGTTTCGTTTTTCCTGTTTTCCTATAAAACCTCAGCCAAGCTAGGATTTTTTTTCTTTCATTCCTTACATCCTTACATTTTTCCCAAATCAAGCACCAAATTCTTCCTGGAATCCTATAAAGTTAACAGTTAACTGATAATTCTGTAATCCTTGACTTATGCCTCTTTCTTCACTGAAGTTGACTTCTTTTGAACCGTGAGACGACAAATTACCGTGCCAATGTTAAATCTTTAGAATACAGACGATTCAATAGTAACAATCGCCGCAAAATCGTACTAAATTTGAACATGTTCGAAACGACGGCGATTTATCGGCGACGTGAATTAAGAATTTACAATTGCTGGTTGTTTATACGCAAGATTTTGCATCGCAGCTACGATCCCAAAGAAAATCACAGAGGTTATAGAAATATCGACCGTGTAAACGGGCTTTAAGCCAGTTTTTGACATATTTTTGAATTATCATTTATGAATTTGTCATCGACTGAATTAAAAATTGTTGATGGAATTGAAAAGATCGATTTTTCGTTAAAAAATGATCACTATTTTGGTTTATTCATATGCAGCTATTTCAAAAACATTGATTACTGCATACTGACGCGGAAGAGCAGATTCCAAGACCGAAATGCACTATTGCATTCTCTAGGAAAATGACGGATTTTTGCTTCCTTCTGCCCAGGCCCCAGCTGTTCAAAGCCTGATTAGTTCTAATCCTGGGCTAACTCCATAGGTTTCATTAGAGTTAACCCAGTATTAGCACTAATCGTGCTTTGAGAATCGTACCCTGGGTGTCTAAAAAATGCAGTTAAATCTTTTAAAAAATGGTTTGAAATTGTCTAGTAATCCATTTGTAACTGACGCTCACATAGACTCTAAAACATACAACACTACAATGCATTTGCGTCTTGGAATACATTATTCAGCATTTTTTTTTTTTTTTTTTTTTCCTAAATAGCTGTATACGTTTGCATATTTCGAATAAAGACTATCTTTAACGATAGAATTATTCTTTCTTAAGGTTATAGATATCAATAAAAAAATGTGTTTTAGAAAACTTTAAAAGGCGTAGATGAATCTTTGAGCAAAATTGAGGGAAAGTTCGGCAACTCCATATTTTTCTCTATACTGATAAATTTCTCGCGTTCCGGAATCTTCACACTTTTTACAATTATTCTGTTTAAGTTTTTACCCACTAATATTAGCCTATAGTAAGACTTCTTCCGCTTTTTCAAAAACATTTTATACTGATAAAATAGATTGTTGAGCTCTTGAGCACGACAAGGAGTGCCGAGTGATCTGTATATCGAGGAACATCAAGTTGAAAACAAATAAATCAACAAACTTTAAAATGAGATATTTCTTCCTGATTGTTTTTGCTTCCCCCATTTTAGTTTTCTGTGTTAATATTTCAAGTACCAGTTAATCTGTTCTTATTTTTGTGTTCTATTTAATTCATCTCGTTGCCCAATCGATAGAAGACATTATCAGAACTGTGTTCTATACAATTCATTACCAGTAATTTCATCATTTTAAATCAATACAAGAATTCAAGATTTGCGCACTTCACAAAATCGTACGCATTTGCTTTCTTTTACTGAGTACTTTTTATTTTAAGGCTACGAAATACTTGCCATGTTATTATGACAGATATTTGGAGCACCTGAAGCCAGAACGCATTGGGAGGAATTTCGCGCGAATCAAAACAACAGCTCCAACGACAATCTACCTCCATTCACAAGAAAGAAATCAAACTAAATTTCACAACATGTGCAGTTTTAAAGCTCTTATACACCAAAGATTCACAACTCTAACTTTATAGCTTTAAAAACTTCTTGTGGGCGTTGTTAATGCTGATGTTTTCATAACGTTTCCCCTAAAAGGAGTGATCATTACTACTTTCATACAAAACAACATGAAACTTACCATCAGGGGCGAAATTTTTAAGATAGTTCTTTTATTCTAAATTTTTTAGAACATTGGCTTCATGTAGGTAATTTTGCAGAACAAATAGGGCGTAAATATGTCAAACAGATTCGTAAATAGAGTTAAAGTCATAAGAGTTTTGTACATACATTGAAATTATGATAAATTCCCTCTGCGCCGTTTTGTAATAGTTCTACGACAGCGAAAACTAAGCCCAATTTTGTATAATTGACGATAACAGAGTAACACAAATGAAAAATTCCAAACCAATTATTTTTGAACGACAGACATTGGTTTTCGACTATTATAGCGTTCCCCGGAGAAGACCAGGAAGCAATCTGCGAAGATTCAAAAAAGCAAGTTTACACCTTATTTTGGAGTAAAAAACATTATTTTGCGAGCTTGTTATCAAAGAACAAGAAAATGTCGCTATGCGTCGATTAGCACTAAAGCACAAACAATCGCCTGTATTCCTCCTTTGTCCATTACTCATGTCACAATAACCCAAAAACTTCTTATGGCTTGAATCTTTATGGTTTAAATTTAGTAGAAAATAAATCCTTCTCATTTGGGATGTACCGTTTAATTATTATTTGAACCATCTGTTTCTGCGAGTTCTATTTTAAACATTGATCAGAAACGTCAAGCCTTTGATACATTTTTTTACTACTAATCTCTCTTAATTTTTTACCAGCCGTTCTGCAGGTCAGAAATTATGAATTGTAATTGCTCTATTGTTTGGCATTTCGGAATTATCTTGCTTGAACACTAATATTCTTAATACGAGAACTAGTGGTTTTTTTTTTTTTTTTTTTTTTTTTTTTAACTTCATCGTACGAAGCGCCCAAAGCGTTCAAACTCATTGAAGTTCAAGGACTCGGGTACCGGAAATCAAAATTCAAACATCATATTGATCCTCGACGACGAAGTCCAAGGAGGTAGTATAAATCCGAAAATCCGCTTAAAATCTCAAAATTCAACGAGGAAAATTAGCTGTTGACAGCGCTAACGACGTACGAACATCGTTTTATCTTTATTAAGAAAGATAATTTGAAATTTTCAATTAAGTTTAACAGCCTATAACAGGAATCCACTCAAGTGTGTAGACCGTCATTTTGTGCTCGAAAAGACACCATTCCAGCGCCGAAGAAGCCCCTTGGTCCGAAAACATGAATACTTATGCAAACATTTGCCTAATTGCAGTGTAAGCGTTAAAGCAAGACTTTTGTTGTGATGTTTGCATTAATAATGACTTTAACAGTTTAGCAATCTTCCTTGGTACAATAAAACACGACATTAGAACGCTCTGTAAATATTTTCCTTCGATTTAAACGTTTGAACACAAAGAAATTAAACCTCGAATATTCAAAATACACCTTCTCTGCGTCTCTAGAGATTTATTGTCTATCGTTGCAAATAATTTCGTCAATATAGACTATAACTTAGAACTGGTGTATTAACTGTTTAGATATTCTGAAATATTCATAAAAATATAGCTGTCGTTGGACTCTTAGACGATTTGTAAATGGTTTGACCTTGGTATATAGTATCTGACTAGTAGCGAAAGCTATCTTTAGATCGCTTACAAAACATTTAACACATTAGCTTGCGAACTTTTGAGATTAGACTCAAGATAGGAAACTCAACTCCACCGCTCCATAATCATGAAATTTTAATCACTTCTCGAGCAGGCTTTACACTGCAGTCAGATTTTCAAGTCCTGTTAGCTACTTGTATTTACATTATCAGTTGAATGCACTCAATAGCAATACCTTATATCCACGAAATAGTAGATAAACTTCCCGAGGTTTGACATCGAAAGGTAAACCACTGACGAACAGGGTCCGAACCTAGAAATAATAATTAAACTTAAATGTAAACACCAACCGCACAAGGGCGTGAGAGGAAAGTTATGATTGTCTAGAAAATTTGTTTAAATGCTTACAAGTTTAAAATTCACCTACCTCTTCTTCTTGGTTAGTTTTAGAGTCCATGGACATAGACTGGTTACCGTTTTCCTGCATTTATAAGTTAGCTTTAAGTTAGGGTGGGTATGGTGTAGTCCGTGCTGAGGCGAGTGGTGTACGTGACTAGTGCAATTTGGAGAGTTCTGCGAACTTCATACCAAACTTCTACTACCTTGAGCTTCGTTCATTCTCAACAGCTGCGAATAGAAATCGAACAGGTAATGCGTGACGTAATTGACTAATTCCTCCCGAGTGACATTCCATTGCTTACAGTCCACAGCAGGGCGCCGTCGTTTCTATGGCTACCGGCGCTAAAAGCCAGCGGGGGTCTGGGAACTAATTTCAAAAGTGCTTCAAAACGAGGCTTTGTCTTTGTCTTTGTCCTTCGTTTTTGGAATCATGCTCCTTTGATACCAAAATTTTGATGTTTTTGGGACTTTCTTCGAATTTGATGATTTGGTTGAAACAAATAATTCGCATAGTAACGGAATGCCTTGAAATGACTGACGTGCAGAAGTTTACGAACTAATCCCACGACACAACAGGGAACCCAATTAAAGAACTTCAGATAATCACGCAACGTCATGACCTAAATAATAATAATACTAATAATAATAGTAATAACAAAATAGAAAACCAACTTGCTTTGACACTTATAATTTTTACATCTTTGATCGATCTCAATCAATATTAATACCCTCCATTTGCATAAGAAAGAATATCCGTAATTTATGATTTGGGATATAAATTGTGGCGATTGAATGTCAAAAAATTTCGTAAGATTCGATGAGAAATTTCTTAAACATTTTGTTTTGACTGGTATCTAGCTATGGATGGGTTGGTTTTTAGAGATCAAACTTTCGCAAGAATAAATTAGATATCATAGAAAATATTTCTGAACACAATAGGAATCCATACCGAAAAAAAAATATAAGTAAACTGAAATAAACAAGAGGGGATTTGATATTTCTCTGGATTTTAATAATTTTTTTAAACATTCATAAGCCAAGAGTATGCGAAAAATGCGCAATATTTCTTTTGAGTTTTTCATTCTATTCTAAATATTCAAACTTGCACTGACATTCTTCACGGTTGAACTTGATCACGAAATTAATAAGATATTTTTTTTCACAAACGATCAATATAATGTTTGTTAATTAATCCGTTCGACTTTTTGATATAGTATAATCACAGGAAAATCCATTCGAAGTACCCCAAATAATATCGTTGTAACTTCCTTGAAAATCTATAATCTCCAATTTTTTTGTTAGGTAAAACGAGACGGTATGTTTGTTTATTCATAACATTCATAACTTGAATTCTTTCAGCTAGAAATATGACGTACATGAAGGGTTCAGGAACTTTACCTAGAAATCGAACCTTCTGGAACGAACCTGTCTCACTAGCTTTGTCGGAAAGAGTTATTTGAGTTTTAAAAAATCATATATCATAATTAGAAAAGGTGTTTTTTTTAGTAGCTTCATGCAGCATAAAACGTTTCTCGAGTTTCCTATACTTCGTTGATAATTTTAATTTAAAAAAAAATTAATAGGAAACAAATTCTGTGCTAAAAATAGAGACAATAGAATTTTTAATCGTGGAAACTTGTTGAGACAGGCATGAAAAAAATAATTCTTAATCCTAGATAGTTTTTTTATTATTACTATTTTGACGTCTACGTTTCCAGCCCCCCACCGATGCCTCCAGCCCCGCTAAACAAACTCTCACCCACCCATTTGAAAAATCAACACGTACAGAGCGTTTAGAAAGAAATATTAAAATCTTAGTGCCAACTAGGCTTCGGAATTTCGCCGGACTAATGGAAACTGATGGGAAATATGGTAACCAAATATTCTCAGTAATTGTGGGAGGAGGTTTTTCAGGTAATCTCGATAGACGTACAATCGTGAAAGGAAGGTCCTGAAGGGGTAAAATAAGAGCTGGGATTGGCCTTTTTTGGGCTGGGAAAATGAGATTTGAAGCACTGGGAATGGGAAACAGAACAACAGATGGGAATGGGATTCGTTTTTCACCTCTAAACAAAAGTCGAAAAACCCGCAGTTTTAGATCATTAAAAGGCTTAAAAGACATTAAAACAAACTTTGACACTCTGCCTCACGTATCAACAAGCAGCACCCAGTTCCACGCATCTATTGGTCAGCGGTATCGCTCAGTAAAGTGTTAAAACGATGCCGATTACTCAACTTGTCATTGCTGAAATCAACTTACTGGGACTGGGATTTTGAGGAAAAGTTAGGCTGCGAAATGGGATAAAACACCCCCTCTTTCATCCCCGCTTCCCCCGCGCCCAGCCCCCCATCCCCCCCCCCTTCCCCCCCCATTATTCTCATTATTTCTCTTCTTCTTATTTTT
>WUAP02093999.1:2270-16775 GCA_015163945.2 Stichodactyla helianthus
GGTGGTGATGGTGACATTCATGATGCGGTGGTGATGGTGACATTCATGATGCGGTGGTGATGGTGACATTCATGATGCGGTGGTGATGGTGACATTCATGATGTGGTGGTGGTGGTGACATTCATGATGCAGTGGTGGTGGTGACATTCATGATGTGGTGGTGATGGTGACATTCATGATGCGGTGGCGATGGTGGATTTAATATTCAAATGCAATATTTGTGCATTATTAGCTTTTTAAAAACATTATTTGGTTTATAATACCATTTAAAAATGTTATTATTTGGTTTATAATGTTTAAAAACATTATTTGGTTGATGATGGTGATGACAGTGCTGGTGGTGATGATGATGTTGGATTTGATTATATTATTCATATACAATTTGAGCATTATAAGCATTAAACATTATTTGGTTGGTGATGGTGATGGTGATGATGGTGGTGGTGACCAGGATGGTGATTGTCAATGCTAATATACATACCCGGGTCATTCATATTTTCCTTCTAGGCATAAAGAAAGCTCTTGGATCAAAGGATTCCTCAGGCCTTCCCTGTAATAACATCCAACAAACATTATTGGCTGTAGCAAGTGTGGTAGAGGATAGTATGGGAGGAAGCTCTGGAGTGGTGAGCTACTTTCTTGTTTCTCAATGGACCCCTAAAAGATAATCTCCAAACCACTGTCACGGTAGTGATTTACTTTGTTTTCTCTTCATTAATTATTCATGAGTTTGAGAGTGATCCTTTGAAACTCCCTTAAAAGCCTTGAATAAATGTTTTGTGTTTGCAAGGGTTGGGAAGTAGTGCATTGCAGTCTAGCTTTGGTACAAACATCTATCATTCCTGTTGACTTATATGACAATGTTCATACCAAAGCTATAAAAGAGCTCGTCCATTAATACAATAGAAAAGGGCCTGTGCAGGCAATGAAAGTACTTTATTGGCAAATTAATATTTTGAAAGTTGTGACTGCTGGGCTACCTGAGGTCAGTCTGTGTAAACACAGCACTAATGTCACCTGTTTTTAGTTTTACAGTCTGCTTATTGTTGGTGTTGCTTCTGCACTCAAAACAGACACCTCGCTGACGTCATGGTCTAACGGTCTTGAAGCTGCAGTACAATCCATAATGAGGTATTGATTATAACTGTTTTGAAGAGTCAACATATTTTAAAAGAAGTTTTCTATCCTTTTTCTAACCATCCAGCATTGGTCTATGCTATCCCCTATCCCCAAAGGACTGTCTTTATGTCTCTCTCTTCCCCTTGTCCCTGGGGATCCCCAAGACATCCCCTGTCTATCCCTTTGTCTCCACTGCCATTAACTACTGTCTCTCTCTCTTCCCCCTTGTCCCTGGGGATCCCCTGTACATCTCTCCCCTTGTCCCTATTTTTCACCTCTTATTGTTTATCTTAGGACATCACCCTTGCTGTAATTAAGTGCTGGTTCTCACAGCTATAGATAACTGTCAAAAAATCTTTTGACTTGAAAAGGAGCATAAAACAGCAAATATACCGCGACACTACTCCCTATTCGTCTACTCTTTTTTTCGAAAAGTTTTAATCGAGTTTCTTTTGGTGTCTAGGTATGGAGGCGCAGCACCTGGGGACAGAACTATGGTAAATCAAAAGTGTATTATTATATATCTGGGAATTACAACTACAATGGCTGCATGGCCCTTTTTAGAGGGGGAGGGGAGGTGTAAAACTACAAACAGCCTAAAGTTCGTGAGACACGAGAAAAGTGTTTTGTGCTTTATGCAACTGATTGCAACTAGAACAACGATCACTGCAACACTAGTAAAAGGATTATCTGCACGTTCAAGGTTGGTAAATTCGCCTTTCTTGAATCGAGCGGAGGACTGGGTTCCAGTCGAGTTGGAGAAGCATGTATTGATTGTTTGGAGGGGCACGTAAAAATATGTCTGCACCAAATTCTGAGATTTTTAAACGTGTTCGAAGAAAGCACCATTCTAAAGGAAGAAGATATTCCAGGAGCAAAAATTCCTAGAGAATCAATAGAACAGTGTAGTGTGGTTCAATTATGAGCAAAAACTTCAGGCAAAAGGGTTGTCTTGGATTGCCGCATTTAAAACCACATACAAAGAAAAGAGAAAAGAGGAAAGAAGAAAGAGAATAGGAATGAAAAAGAAAAATAAATAACTGAAAATGTGACTCTTTCGGGATTCGAACCCGGGTAATTAATGCCACGATAATTTATGCAAAAATACTGTGAACACACTAACCATACCCCCGAGACATTCCCTTGAAAGCTGAGGCGCAGTATGGATTTCCGAGTTTGACCGGCGATTAAGTGCCGTTCCGTCATCTTAGGAGTGTCGAGAATCTTTGCCGAAGCATCAGGGGAGAGGCTGGCCGGCCTCCTGACCATATACGACCAACCCCTTGCTCTAACCACGGTTCACGTCGATTTGAAAGAGAAAAATAATCTAGTCGTTGTGGTGCATTGATTTCGCATGCATTGTTATGGCAATCCTTTGACAGCGATGGACGAGTAGTCTAATGCGTTGTGCTTTCAAGACAGTTAGTCAAGCGCGTTGGGCTGGATTAGTACTTGGATGGGTGACCACACATAGCTATTTGGTGAATTCAGAAATGTTGATCCTTTTTTTATCGATTTTGAGGTATAACGCCTTGTAAATTGGGAGAGGTAATATTTTGATCAGCAGAAAAACTGACATTTTCATGAATATCTCCAAGTAGCTTTACTCTAGTTCAACAAGATTTTGTCACAAGTTTGGAGCAACAGTAAAACAAATGAAACGCTTATAGTTTTGGCCTATCGCTCCCAGTTTAATAAAAAAATTGTGAAAGTAGCGGCCTTGTCGTTTTTCTGCTCTGCCAGGCCGTACACATACAGTCATAGGTTTATTTTGTAAAATGATAAATTTATTGATTTTATTATTCCGTTTAAAAAACTAAGGAGACGAGAGGTCTGCTGTTACTGATCCTTAACATCTAGTCCTTAGCAATTCGAACACTGACACTAGTCTATATTCCTTATTTTCCTCTTATTCCTTGTAATCCTGTCTCTCCAAATAATCTATAGATACTTTGCGAACTTGGCTAGAACGTAGTCCTTCGCTTTATTCGGGAAAGGCGAATTACAAGAAAAGTGCTTATCAAAGCTCAAGGTGGAGATTTTTCGACGATAGTACCCATGAATGAGGTCATGGATTTATCAACTTCCTCTCAAAGTCCTGAATAATTAACGGAGGAGAAAATGAAGTAAATCACTACCGCGCGTTTTTGTGGTTTGGATACGTGATTTTAATAATCATAAAATTTGGCCAATTTTCGCTTGGATTTTCTAGAATTATTCATGAGGAGCTAGATCAAACACTTAAAAGAGCGTTTTCATTCTCTATCCAAACACCTCGAAGTCGATCAAAAGCCCTCGGCTGCGCCTCATTTTTTCAACCCTCTTCTCCGTGTTTGAGTATTGAATGAAACACTCTTTCGTATTAATAGGGATAAACCTTAAACAAAGAATCTTATTCCCAAAAGGATGACACGTGATCTAAAAGGGGAGAAGAAAAATAATAAGTCTATTGATTTGCAATACTATTTTACATGCAGATAGACGCTCTTAATCCCGCCAGTGTTGTTCTAAAGGAGCAGTTAAAGCAGGGGACAAAATCACTCGATGCTTTAGAACTCGCGGTTAAGGTAGGTAAAAAGGCTTTAATATTGAGCTATAATGTTTCCTGTATTCGCAATGATTGCTACGTGTGTTGCTGTAGAAAAACAAGGATTGGCTTAAAAATCAACTAGAACAACAAGTCAAACAAGGCAAACCAGATAACACCAAAAACAAACAAACAAAAAACAATATATATTTAAACCTGGTCCTTCCTAGGGACATGCCCAGAAGCAAGATACGCAGGCTCGGTTTAGCTCTTCTCGAACAGTTGTGAGAAAGGACAAATGCTGCTAATGAAGAACACCCAACTGAGTCTGCGATTGTTGCTTTTGATGACGTCGTTAGAATACCAGGCTTTAGGGAAACATATTCACCTATAATAAGAAAAGAAAAACCTAATCACAGGGTCAGGAAGGTATCTCACTGCAATACTCTCGCCAATATTGCAGCGAAAAAATATTGATATCGTTATTATTGTTTTAAGGCTGCCGAAGATGGGGCTCAGTCTACCGCTCGTATGCAGGCCAGGGCTGGTCGCTCTAGTTACGTAAGTGCTGAACATCTAAAGAGCCCAGATCCTGGTGCTGTCGCTGTGGCAACGTGGTTGAGAGCAGCGTATGACGCACTGGTTAGTAGTCAGTAAGACGAGATGGGGTTCCTGTGGTTCAAGGGAGCTGTACTCGTAGACAGGACGTTTCCAAATACCGTAGAATACCGATACACACCTCTTTATCTACAGGTTAGTTGGTTAGTTGAATTTTAATAGATTTAGTATGTAGTATTTTCATGGTAGGCAGAGTATTTTAAGAATATTGTACTCGCTTTTAGAATATATTATAGTAATGATTTCTTTGGCGGGAATTTTAGTGATGGGTATCCTGTGGTCCAAAG
This sequence comes from Stichodactyla helianthus, assembly GCA_015163945.2. Lineage (NCBI taxonomy): Eukaryota > Metazoa > Cnidaria > Anthozoa > Actiniaria > Stichodactylidae > Stichodactyla > Stichodactyla helianthus. Next base: position 6,822 of record WUAP02093999.1, read on the forward strand.
TATGGTTCAAAATCTTGGGGGGGTGGGGGAGGGGGGTAGATAAGGTAGTACCGAGGAACACAGCCCAATTGCAATGAAAGTTGGGTTTCTGTGAGGAGTATGGATTAAGCAATATTAAATGAAATTTCTCAGATATGGATATTATAAATAGTGCTATCTAAACTGAAATTAAAATAGTTTTTCGTCGACTTGAGACAATAAAATATTGTAAAGTAAACATTAACAAAAATAATATTTTGATAAAATGATTACCTCCATAAATAGGGGAAAACTATGATACTTTTGAAATTTATGTAATTAATGTAATTGAACAATAAATATTACAGGGATAAAGTGATATTTACCATCTTAGAACAAAAACGTATAAAAATAAAATAAAATATTGTGTTGTCGCATGGTATCATATCTGAATAAAAGTCAATTTTAACATCAGATTTCATACGCCTTGCCATGACTATGATGTTACTTTCACTCCCGGCCAATCAAATAGCGCAAAAATAAATACAACCAATTACATTGCTTCAAGTGGCTCCTACTCTCAGCAGATCAAATACTACGTAACTTAAACGCAATAGCCAATCATATTCTAGTTGCTTCATATTCTCGAACAATCAAATAGCACGCGAAAAATGGACTGTATGTCTTAGGTCCTACTCCAGTGACTGCCATCCTTTGATCATGTGACCACAGTCGTTTGCATCGTTTAATGCAGTTTTGTTTATAGATAGACATTTTAGACATTTTATGAATGTTGGTACACACAGCACATTAAAGACAATTTTTCAAGCAGTCGTCGATATCAACACTGATCGACATAAAGCATTAATCCTGTGTCGTTTGTACTCTCAGTTTTAAGTGAGCGCTCTTGTATGACGTCTTTCTATAGCGACCATTTATGGACTTTTGTGTTAGAATATGTTACTAACAGCTCATGATATATATCACAATACCATCACGAGTTTTAAGTGCAGATTTCAGTAAGGAACGCGTAGACCGAATCGAAATATGGCGGCCAACCTATTTTCTTTTAATAATAATAATAATAATCTCCGTGTTATCTAAAAGTGACACTTGAAATTATCTCTTTTCCGCGATTGGTATAGTTTATTTTACTTTAAAATGGTAAATGCGGTGTAGAATGTGACCAACTTTTTTTCGAATCATTTTTTTAAAAATTGAATGTTATATTTAGTAACCACCAACTTTGGAGAAGTTGTGTATTTGCATGTTCGATCGCTGGGGGCAAAGTTGAAATACGATGTAAAATGAAAAAATTGAACTTAAAAGTATATTTTTTGAAGCAATGTGGAGTAATTATTGAAAGCTGTCGAGTTTATTTCGGCTATAATTTCGATCCAGTTGAAGTTAAATTACAGTGTTCAAGTATCTTGAGTTGATAAAGCCTAAAACCCTTGCAGATCAAGCGATAAACGATTTGAAATAATCTTTTTTGGCTGAGTTTGCAGCTGTCCGTGATTCTCTTCATCTCGCTAAACCACTCTAGATAACATCGCTTCTTTTGGACCAATAATATCACGTAAAATACTTCAAATGCCATCACAAATGTAAGACTAAGATATTGAGGGTCTGCGGAAGTATTTATTCATCAAACTTCTTCGCTCTGTGGAAATTGTGCCAGGGTCACCCAAAACTCCCATAAAACTCGAAACCAGACGATTAGATTGTAAAAAAAAATCATTAAAAATCCAGCCCAAACTTATTAGTTTTCAAGTTTACTTAAATACAGCTCGCTAGACTGGAAAATTTGGAAACTTTAAGAGCAAAAATGCAAGATTTTTTAATTTAATAGCGGCTACGCGGCTACAAAACAAACCAGTCAACTCACTTCTAGTTGATAGCCTACTCGAGAAGACACTTCAAGAAAGAGCGAACGGAAAGATAAGACTACGATGACAAACTTGTAGGAATAAATGTCGATAGAGTTGTAATAATCTTGACAAAAAGAAACAACGTTCGAAAGTAGTAATTCCGGAAAGGCTTTGCTTGTCTTGAAAACTTTTTTTGGAGAGAATCAAATTTGAATATAAATGCTAATGCACTTCTGGAAACCAAGAATAAATTGAATTTTAAAAGAATATGGTAAGGATTTTTTTTTGTTTTTTTTTTTTTTTGTTTGTAATTTTGTAGTTTTTGTACGAAATAAAAATTGAAAAAGTTGAGCGAAAGTTTTCAACAAGATAAAATGAAAACGCCTTCATTTTTTGATTGACTTTTATTTTCTTGTCGTCGTGATGATTATATACATTATAAACTTCATTTTCCTATATCTATTTTATGCTACATTCATATATCTTAATGAGATATTTATGTCATAGTTTTTTTCTGTACATTTTACAAAATATTTGTTTCTTTGGGAGTTTAACGTGTGCGTCGAGCTAGCACTCCGTGTGAGGGCCGTCTCTGAATGACGTTTCTATCGCTTCTATGTACACACTTTATCGCCTTAATGGGAGCCTTCAAGTTAGTCTCGTGTCTCTATAACAGTATTATTTTTGAACAGCAGTCTCGTTTATTCCCGTTTTTTAAGAGAATATTAGTGTTCGAGTGAGAGTCGTCTTAAATTAACCGTAGCGTCAAGCATAAGGCTTGCAATGCTCTCATCATCCGCTGGTTCAACAGGGAACTCTCCTTCTGCGTTCTCAATCCTAGCATTAGCGCCTTTGTCCAACAAGTACCGACAGATATTCCCGTAGCCTTCGCTTACGGCGTAATGCAGCGGCGTCCATCCAAATCTGTCCTTCTTGTTTACATTGGCTCCCAGCTCAACCAGAAGTTTGACATTCTCAAGGCGTCCGTCTAAGGAGCTCTGCGTTAGCGCTGTAACACCGGCGCTTGTGATCTGATCTAGGTCACATCCTTGGAACAGTTTTTGGAGTCGTAACTTTTCTTCAGGTTCGCCATTCGTTAAGAAAAAATCTTGCGACAGAAGTAACAAATCGATAGGAATTGTGTTCCTTCTTTTGGTAGACTTTGTTTTCGTCTTTACCCTCGATTCTGGGATGATGAGAGATGTGGTCTTGGCTTGTGTTCGATTTTTTACCATCGCCATTTTTGAAAATGAGAAATCCGCCGTCTTCAAAGTGATTGTACGTACTGTACGTTGTCAAATTTTCTCCAAATGAACGAATTTATCCGGAAATCTTGCAGACTACGTTTGACTAGTTTTTGCTCAATTTCCTTATCCTTTGATAGTTTTAGGTGCATTGAGCTCTCACGAAAGATCCACTGGTTTAAGTAGTCTGATTGATGACTGATCACAAGAGACTACGTCATGGACACAAATGGCTTTTCGTTATCTTAAATACCTTAATAAGGAATTGTTATGAAAGCCTCGTGACAATTTAACAGTTGAATGGATTCTCAAAGGAACTTCAAGTCAATATTATTGTCGTTAAAAAAGGACGAATTTTGAAGACGGAAATTCTAGTACCATAAAAGACATTGCTTTAACATTTTAGTTTGGTTTTAAAAAGTTTTAGATGTATAAATCATAACGTGATTAAACCACCCAACTAAATTATCCTCCAGAGAGAATTCGTCATTTTTCAAGACATTTGTAAAAAAAGATAATTCCGATAAAATAATTTCAAGCTTATCGAACCCTAAAATAATGCATATTAAGATAAAGAACAATTTTCCCCCAACCTTTTTAAACTCTTCTAGAAGTTTAACAAAGTTCTTGTATTTTATATCATAAGCACGTCCACTGATATCGCTTCAAGGCATACATCAATATTTTTAATCTCGAAATAAAAAAGCCTTCTTTGGTTGAGAGATTTTGATGACAATTCAAAGTAAAATTTCAAAAGTGCACTTTAAAAGCTTAGTATCTCTAATCTTCTCGTGAAAATTTATTTGATACTTATAAATAATGTTTGATATTTTTCATTTTGAATCGAAAAGACGATAAAGCTGGTTTTCGTACGATTGCTAGGATTGATGTGATCGCTACGATTGTCCAAACTAGAGTTCAAGCGATCCTAAAGAAGTGGATCGCTCACAGTTTTCAGTAATTTCACACAAAAAAAGACGACTTTTTTGAGCTTTTTCGACTTTACTCTTAGTCTTTGACGAAATACTAAAATACTAAAAAACTATAATATACTGAAAACAGACGTCACTGTTGGTTTGTAAAAGGCAAGGTTTCACTTATTAGTTTTCAAACTCTTAGCTAAAATAGGAGAAAAATCTCGAACATAAATTACGATAGTCGTTTTTTCATTTTAAAGCAAGAGAACCTCAAGCCGATTCGCGACAGCTAATATAGTTTTCATTGTCCTAGGCACCATGTTTATCCATTTCTTTATCGATTTATAATCTTTTAAACCTTCATCTATATTCGCCGTCGTGCAATATCCAAGGCCAAGTCAAATTTATCGGGCTTTTATCTGTTCGAAATGTTTGCTAATCCTTCAGAACTAAACAAGCCGGATCACGCACGAACTTCATCGTAACTTGGTATACCGACATCGCGTCTTTCTAGTTATCTGCACTGATTTCTTTGTAATCTTATCAGAGGCGGTCAGTTCTTAGGAGTCACTGATATAACGAGACTGTCTAGCGTCGCAAACGTATTGAAATTTATCTATCCCTAGATTATTCGAAATATCATTCTTCAAGCGGGGTCTGTAGGATATGCTTTACCGATAACATGATTGATATACGACTTCATTGGCTTTGACTTTTTTGACATTACTTTTCTCATACTTACACTGAATTCCTAGTTTTTTTGGGGGGGGAGGAGTGGGGTTCAGAACATCAAATCTACTCAGATTGCGTTTATAGAAGCAAAGCAAACAAATAAACTTTATTTGTGACAAAAATAACAAAACAAAAACACACATTACGACAATAATAAAGCATGTCAAGGAAAATTATTATTTTTTATTCCACAAACTTGAAAAGTCAGTATACCTACTTCAACTTCCTTGAAAATTCCGTTAGCTGACTCAATCGCATGTCAAAAAAAAAACACACCCGGATGAGTTCACGCGCATTTGTGGAAGGAATCTCAGTTCAAAAGATTTTCACACTAATTTTATGTTTTCTTCGATTACATGAAATCCCATTACCAAGGAGTAAATCGCTTTATGTATCTTACGAAAAATGCGAGTAAAACTTGAGTCCTGTACTTGAAATCTTGATTAAATATTGCGCATCGAAAAAATGCTTTCCAAATCTCTCTCAGTCGCTTTTTGTCCAGTGGAAAAGCATGAAAAGACGGTTGAGGGCACTTCACGACAGAGTTACAGCACAGTAGAAAACCCATTGGAAAGAGTTTTTTAAAAGAGAGAGGGAGCCTCGCTCTGGAGCTTCGCCCCAGCCCCCCAAAACATCTCTGACGTTTTTAATTTTCTGGAAATGTGCAATCACGAAAACAATATTACAAGAGAACAGAAACACTCTGACCTTGTAGGGTTGTTTGTTCCGGTGTCGAGAGTTTTTGGACGAGCAGACAAGACTTCAAGTGCTATAAGACGCCTTGAAATAAGTAACATCTCATAGACAGTACTTTCTTGCCGTCTCAACTGAACCACGCTCCACTTTCTTCCTCTTTATATTTTAATTCAACCTTCCTGCTCATAACAGGTGATGCTACGAGAAAAACAAAAACGCCTTTTTTTCGCTCTGGCAAAATTTGGAGATACCGCAAGCTTATTTGGCTTTGAAAATTCTAATTTTATTCGAGTTTTTATCCTTCCCTTCTTCCTTTTTCTTTCTTTCTTTCTCGTTTTTTACGCTCTTTAGGCTCTTAAACTAAACGGAATCTTGTGAAAACTGTTACTGATCAAGAAACGTGTGCTTGATCATGTTTAACATGGGTACAACGATATTCTCATCGACACGTCAGTCAACAGAGGATGATCGTTGATCTCTGACTACACAGCACGCACGGTTGCGGTATTTAAAAACTTTCGTTTAAATAGACCTCCTTGGTTTGGGCGGGATTAATATCTTCCCATATCAGACCACGCGTCATTCCCTTGAGAATACGCAGGGGCGGCGGAACCGGGGGGGCCGGGGGGCACTGGCCCCCCACTAATATTTGGGGGGGGTTGGCCTAGTTTGCATTAATCATAAACGACTAAAAATTCTATATCTATGATTTTGTTGTTGCCTTATCACGCATTATTAGAACCTATTTATTGCAGTGCCCCCCCAAATATTTTTAGCTTCCGCCGCCCCTGATACGATATCTTCTCAACCGTTTCCGAGAAACAAAGGGAATGACACGTGATCTGAAATGGGAAAACATTACGCCCAAGCCGAGGAGGTCTATTGCTCGACTAATTTTCAATTTACCAGAGCCACAAACAAAGTTCTATATATCAATCTATCTCTGATTCCTAAATTATCTTTATTTAATAATTTAACTCGTCCCAGCCATGATACCAAGGTTACGAGCGAGTTCATTTGAGTGGGAGCATCAAGGTGAACATAGTTAATTCAAATCATAGATAATCCATTTTAAGTCCTTAAAAGCCTTGCCCTAACGCTCTTAGTTCTCTACGATTTATTTTCAAACACCCACTCATAGATAAATCTTTAAAATGCTTGGCAAAAGAGCATTAAATGGTTTGCCAACCCCATGCTGTTGGACTACAAAGCCACTCACCCCACCTGCGACTACACAGTTCGTGCATTATCCTCCGATATACAAGAATATTCAAAGTATATATAAGGTCATGCATTCATGTATCAACACTGTCATTAAATCTCATGCATCTTCATGCGTGAAATTAAAATATTTATTTTTTCTTCAACAAACATTTAGCTTTCTGATCGTGCTACTTGACAGTGTCACTGACCTCTTCACGAATTAAGTGTATTTCTAAGGAAATTAGATGGATTTAATCGTTGGAATGTTTATATAATGATCTGCGTACAGAGACAAGGCGTTGAAGTGTTTATTTTAGTGCTATAAGTGCTCCGAACCTCCCAGAATAATATTTCCTACGTTTAGTAACACCAGACATGGAAGCCGGGAGTTCTTCTGGAAATAACTCTGTCGATAAATGTGATGTCATCTCTCTGTCAAGTTCAGGGAACACTATTGCTGTTGCACTATGCTATGGAATACTTATTCCAGCGATTGTTCTTGGCAATGGCCTTGTTGTTATCTCGTTTATAATAAACCACAAGCTTCGAACTGCGACCAATATCTTCATTTGTGGCCTTGGTTTGAGTGACCTTTTGATTGGCTTGTTTTCAGTCCCGTACTGGACGTATATCTCATCCTTAGAGTCTCTAATGGACGCTTATTGTACCCGTTACCTCTACATAGTGTACATATGCATCGATATATGGACTGGTTGTGCTTCGATTCTACAGCTAACAGCCATAGCAATCGAGCGGTTGTATTTTACTGTTACGCCTCTGAGGCACCGTCAACTTTCCCGATCGGTCTACTGGTACATGATCGGTATCGCTTGGTTCTATTCAACTTTCATGGCAGTCTTACAACCTCTCCAAACGCAATGGCAAAAAGAATACAGCGTTCTTCTCATGGTAACTTGTTTCGTCTTTCCTCTTTTCATCATAGTCGCCGTTTATTTATACATTTTGAAAGTTGGTCGACGCCAGGCTCAAAAGAAGCCCAGCACTCGAAAAAGAATGGGATCAACTGGAGGAGACTTTAAAGAATTCAACATATTTATTACAGTGATTGTCATTACTGGAGTCTTTGTGATTGCCTGGGCGCCTTTCTTTGTTGTCACCGTCGTGGCTTCGCTTTGCCATGATTGTATATTACATCCTGAACATGATCCTCTCGTTCGAGTTGTCAAGTGGATGCAATACAGCTCCAGCGCCATCAACCCTTACATCTACGCGTACCGAAACGAGGAAGTTAGATTAACGTTCAAGAAGATTTTACGCTCAATATGTTTTTGTGGTTGCTGTCGTTCGAAAACACGGTTTGATTATCCAAGGAAAAACGTGCGAAATGTCCATCTGCATGCTGTTGGACGGGGACCAAAGAAAGACGAAGATGATAGTGAAGATGTGCGTCTTAAAAGTAGACCTGTTGGTCAAATGATTCCTCGTATCTTAAACATTGACGAGCTGATTGGATACACACAGGATTCTAAAACAAAGGCACCGCGGGATACGATGGAGAGAGAATTGGACGTTGTACAACAAAAGCCTAAGTGGCCAGCAGGGGTTCATAATCCAACTATGAAAAACGTTCGCTTTTATGAAAACAATGGCTTCGAGGGGATACAGTGCTTGACAAGAAATGACAAAGAAAGACACGAGGGAAAAAATAGCCGAAATTTCGAAGAAAAAGGAATCGCTAATGAGGCCTTTATGCAAAGTTCAAGGAGGAAATTGCACCTTGAAAGGCAAGGAAATAAAAACCAAAGAAGTTCCCATGATCAAAGAAATCAAAGACCATCGAATATGACACGAAAATCTAAACAATCAACCGATCAAAGTCGAGCTCACAAGTCACGTGACTCTCGGATCGATTGTATCGCGCACAGTGACAAGACGTTGGACAATGCGACCAATAAGAAGAGAGTTCGTAAATCACGTGACAAGGAAATGATCAGGGGCGCTCGGGATAATCATATCAAAACGCTTGGTTATAACGAAACATCACATCATGGAACACGTGACAAGGAAATGACTGGGACGCGTCGTGTCCGTGCTACGTGCAACGACGAGATATCAGATGCTGCGTCTTATGTCTGATTTTCGTCAGTTTGATCAAGAATGAAATTAAGGTTACGGGGTCAAGAAGACGACGATCCGTTTAATCGTCATGGCTCCCAAATACTGCTGTGGCGCTTCTTGATTGCGGGCTCAAGTAGGGCTGCCCTTACAGTTAAAATGCTACAAGTTTCACAAAAAGCAACAAATTTTAAGAAAAAACTTCAATAATTTAAAATTCCTTTAACAGTTGAATATTTTAATCAGAATTGAGGCAAACCCTCAATTCAAGAGTGAATTTTAATTTGACCTAGTTGCCATGGATTCATCATGGTTCCGAAACATCCATAGTTACTGTTGCTACGTCCCACAAGCCAAACGAAGTCTGCTAGAAAACTGTACACCTGAGATTCTGATCGCAAACAGATTCGTACATTTTGTTGGGATTTTGAACATTCTATGAAAATATGAGAATCAAATTCAAGTAATTCAAGAAACCTTTGTGAAAACAGACAGTTTCTGATGGTGTTTGTGGGACAAGATGTATTCCACTGGGAAAACCAGTGCTAAATTGATTGGTTGGCTATTGTTTGAGTCGGAACCATGAATTACTGTGAACATTAGCCATGAGAGCGAGCGAGAGATGTAAATGATGTTACAGAGACCAAACAGCTGCCTCGTTCTAAATTTGCTTTTTTACGAACTAACTGAAACATCTAAGGTTACGAAACAGATGGTGTTCAGTTTTCGCCCTTTGAAGGTCAGAATTAAAATTCTGATTGGCAGATGTCACATCGAAGCTTTAAAATTGCCATCTCGCACGCGTAAGACAAGCATTAGTTATGACTATGAATTCATTCAAAGAACATTTTTTTAAAATGGGTTTCTTATGAACTAAGCAAAAGTTAGTTTTGAGAATTCCTACATCTCCTAAATTTTCAGTTAGAGTTTAAAGTATGAAAACTTCGGAAACACGCGAGAAAAAGTGTTAATAATAATTAATTTTTCCTTAACTCCACTGCGATTAACTCTCTTAGTTTATTTAACCCCCTAAAGTGTGCTTTTAAGCTTAAACTAGACATGAAACGTCGCAAGGGACTAAATTTAACCAAACATGCGACGAAAAAAAATGTGTATTTTTTTAAGTCGAATTCGGTTCGTTATTTATTTGAAAATATGTATAAACAATTAAATCAAACTCTATTAAGGACGTTCATGGGCATTGTTTCTGCGCATCCTTTCTGCGCGCGCGCTCGAGCTCTTTTAACTGAGCGAGGA
>WUAP02094110.1:0-16773 GCA_015163945.2 Stichodactyla helianthus
TTCTATAAAATGTGCCACATAGGTAGGGGGAAAATACAGCTATGGCAGGGATAAATATCCAATGCCCCACTCTTCCCTGAGGTTGGGGGGTGGGGGTTACAATTGACTGGTGCATTATGGCTGGTGGCGAGCTGGTACATGGTCGTTCTTACGGTGAAAGTCTTGATTTATTAATGTCAGATTTTTAGTTAATGTGCTCTGGGCTCTAGGTTATCGTTTTATTATTAAATTAGTATTATTGAATTAAAACTATACCTTTTATTAGTACCGCTATCGAGAATCTGTTGAAGATTAATTGGACCCAAATTCCTGTAAATGTCACAGTACAATCTGGGCACATTTGATTAGAGACGAAGTGAGCTGCGCGCGCAGCGGTAACACATCAACCAGTATCTTGGATGACCATCCTACGCTTCGTTTCCATAGGAATAGAACAAATACAAAATTCTGCAAAAAGGTAAAAAGTTGTGGACTTACTACTAGGAATATACTGTGAAATTTCTGAGCATGAAGCTGAACTCAGCTATTAACCATGGTTTGGTGAGGAAATTGAGAGTGGTAACGCCGAAGAGACTCCTCCATCCTTGTGTTGTCCTTTTTCCGACTTTTAATCCCGAGCTTTTGAATTCTATTTTTTAATGTGCTCTGAGAAACAGAACATTATCTACCAAAACCGGAACCCAAATCCCACGCATGTCCAGTCAACTTCCGGTTCACTATAGAGGGATTTTCATCGGAATTCTTGAAAAACAGTGCAAAAATTTGACGGATCTTTGCACAGAATTAACAGCGCTGTCTAGCCTATTATTCGCAGCTTAGCTAAATTCCTCATTAGTTTTAAATTTTTAGGGAATGATTAACACTGAAATAATAATATACACAGGATTATCAGTGTCAATAAATCACATCTTTTTTCACGCCATTTTGATCTTTAAAGACCATAAAATTTAGCCTTTTTTTCATTATCAAGTTGACTAGGACGTTTATGAAAGAGTTTAGTTTTTGAGAACCTATTTATTTCGTTATTTTTTGTTGTTTTTAGGGGGTATTTTATAGTATTTTTGAAGTAGTTGTTCTAGAGGGTGAACTGGGGCTGGATTACAAGGGTTCCCGGATTCAAGGGCAAAACAAGATGGCGGTCGCTTTGAAGAACAAAATCCCAACAAAAACATGAGATACCCGAAGGAATTCAAAGCGTACACCTAAAATGTACCAAGAATATCACGACCATGGCCACCGAAGATATCACAGAGACTATTACGATGCTCAAGCAGAGTATTATGAACCTTCTGTGCAGTTTAGAGACCAAAGAGACGAATTTGAATACTCGGACGATGATGAATCGTATGTACCTTAAAATATCTTACAGAAGCCTTTCAAATCTTCTCTATTTTTCGCGTATCATTTGTATATAAATCCTTGAGAATGTTCAGCATTATAAGGTGTTAGGGTGTGCTACGTAAACTGGATTAGTTTTGCCAAATTCGTCTCGCTTTTCAAGTCGTTTTTGGTGTAAGCTTAAATTTTTAAAATAAGCTTAACATCTCAAATTTTACAGCTTTTGCGTATTTTTAAATTATAACTTAAATTAACACTTTTTTCTTTCTCCTCCACTTCATTTTCTATTTCTTTTAACAAATAAATGAATTTACATTCTATTTTTAAGCTTATATAAAATTCTTCTTTAGAGTCGTTGAAAGTTTGAAGTTATCTTTATTAAGACTTATAAGCTTACTTTATTTTGATAACGTATAAATTATTTTGTGTTTTCGTCGCAGCAGCCCAACTCTAAAAGTCATTCGGTGATCTTAGAGAGCGAATTGTATTCACAAAGTCTTAAAACTTCACTTAATTTATTAGCTTGTTGTTTATAGCAAGATTTCTGGTTTGGTTCGAGTTGTCCTTTTAACTGCATTTGTTTCGAGCACTTGAAACAACGATAAAACAAACAAAGCTGTTAGATGATATTAAAGGCACTTCTCTCTGCAAAAACAAAAGATATCGTTCATGCGATCTTAAAACAACCTAAGAAATTAAGAGTTTCCGTTATTAGGTAACTTTTGCGCTGAATTTTGACAATGGATTATTTTCAAAAATATAAAAAAATATTTTTGAAATTCAAACCAGGCTTCTCTTTTTTCTTTAATCTTGTTTTTCGACTGGGTTCCTTATATCTAAACAGATGCACCTTTGAATTTGATATATTGGATTGGCTAAGGTTATTAAGTTTTCATTTTGATGAGAGTCTGTGGAATACATAAAGTGCATCAAGAATATGCCTTTAGTTAGTTTGCCCTTGTGATTTGTGCATGCAATATTTTTTATCATTCAGTGCTGAAAACCATGGTCTATGAGTCTAGAGGGTATACCACATAACTAAAGAGAGGTTTTGGTATGACTGGCATCATCACTTCAAGTAATTATAATTACAACACCTGTAGAGCCAATCACAGAACAATTGAAATGAAAATGCTTTAACACCATACCATATTGTTCTCAGCTCAGCTTGTTCTTGCTGTGAGTTGTTGAGTTGTTCCGTACTTAGTTGGGCAATCCACTTGCAAAATTCAAAATATAGTTTCCAAGTTTTTCATCAAGCCTGCCCCAGAAGTTCAAAAATAAATACTAAAATTTGTGTTTATGTTCTAAATCTTACCAGGTTTGAAGAACCTCCTTGGGCAGGGCAGGTGCAAGACAAAGGTGACCTTTTCTACATTGAACCATTTATCGAATCATCATCACCTCCTCTGAATGATCTTGAGCATTTACAAATAAATGGAGAATCAGCCCACAAAGACAAAAACAAAGCTGTTTTTAAAAAATTAAACAGTGTAAAAAAGATCTTACCAAACTTGAGGAAAGACAAAAATGATGAGAAAAAGACTGATGAGAAAAACCTCAAAAACAGCTTAACTGCCGATGGTCTTGATATGTCAAAACAAAAAGAAAGAACAATATCAAACTGCATAAAGAAGGATGTTCATGTTATTGTAACACCACCAAAACTTGGATCCAGCAGACATCAAGATCTTGAAACACTTTTGGGGATTATTCCTGGACGAGATAAGACAGGGAGATTATCACAAAATGATAGTTATTCTGGATCTAGGATTTACATCAAGGGTTTTGTTCCTGATGGTCCATCCTTAAAGTGTGGAGAACTTAGAATAGGTAAGTGTACTTCTACCATTTCTTTCATCTACCTGTGAATATTTGGGTGGCATAGAAGTAAAACGTTTCCCTTCCACTGCTGTTCTAGTTCAATGGGTCAGGTCACTGGCTTGAACCCTGCGATTCCATGTGAGTAGAGTTTGTTAGATGTGTTCTCTTCCTTGCCACAAGGGGTTTTCTCTGGTTTTTCTGGTTTTCCTCCCTCCACAAAAATTCAACATGTGAGGAGAGTGTGTGCTTAGAATATTTTACGTTGTGGTAGTGTATATCTTTAACTATCTGATTCCATATATGTACTAGGAGATGTGATTCTTGCATTGAACAAGCTTGATTTAAACTCCAGTAATGTACATACCATCCTTGCAGCCATTACAGGTCCAATGGAGGTAGAGTTTACTAGTCAATAATGAAACTGCCATTACCTACTTGTCAACAGTTTGTTGACTGACCCTTTGTGGGCTTCTAATGTTATTTTAACTGATAATGATAAGTATGTGCTCCACATATAACATGTCTGCGGATGAGTGGACAACATATGGTAATAACATATGGCAGGTATATGGTACCATATGCATTAACCTTGAAATGCCTTCCCAATGGTTGCTTTCTTGTGAATCATCCAATCACAATTCATAGTTAGAGCTAGGGTTTCCCACCATATGAAATCCACTCTGTATGTGTGTGCTTTGTGCAGCATTATGCTGCATTACAGTATATTGACCCTAGTTTTGTTACAATCCTATGAATTGCAGATTATCCTCACTATACAGAGATTCAATCAACCTTCCGGACCTGTCATCTCCTCCAATTCTCCAGCTAAAGATGACAGCCATTTGATACAACTGATTAGTGGACAGCCTAGTGTGCAACCTAGACTAGACCTGAGAGGATTGCCCCATATTGTGTTGTATCTTAGTCTAACAAGCAGTGAGGATGACGAACCTAATAAGGTACATTATATATATTATCCCACTAAAATTAGCTAGCCAATCAGAAGTGAGAACCACTGTCCTGTCATCCAACAATATATAGTTGGTTAAAATTTGGTTTTACAGTGGGACAATCACTGAATAATCAGGCAACTTTTGCTTCAATTCAGTTGGTATCAGGTCTTGTTTGGTCTCAACATGGGTGTTTTCGGTATTAAATATGAACCATGGTCCAACCAAAATCATCCTGATATAACACCAAATTGAACCAATTCTAAATATGAGCTGAATTTACTGGCAATTTTTAGGATATACTTTATCAGTACCCGGTTTCAGAAGAAGCTGCTTGTTTATTGGCTGTGAGAGGTGTGTTTCTTACCCTGAGTGACTTGTTGATATCTGTGACAGGAAGCCATGCTCAGAGGTAATTGCTAAGAGGTATTTCATTTCATGTTCATTTTAGGGAGTTATCATTATTTTTCAGTGATGGTGGTGGTGGTGGTGGGGGGGGGGATTCTAGCAATAGATTTGGGATTTTTATTTATGCAAGTTTAGAGAGGATCATTTCTTTTCAACCGGACTTGGGGGAGGGTCTGGTATTTTACCACCATCTTAGGCAGGTCATGTGTTCATTTCATGTGACAAGGGAGGGTCCCTTTTTTCTGAGGGGCTTTGCCACTATTCTAGCCTTTCCCCCATTAAATAATGTCCCTAATATATGTGTATTTATTAGACAATAGGGACCTTAAGCAGTCTAGAAAATCAATGATGCAGATGATGCAATAATGCATGTGCCATTGCACTGACATTTGTTGAGAACAGGAACCTCATCAATGATTGTGTCCACATGAGCAAAAACGTATGCATGATGTCCACATCATTGATTTTCATGCCCCTGAGTATTTTATGTATATTGTTTGTTTCAGTTCGACTTTAATGTTGAAGAAAAAACTTGTAAACATTGGTTACTACAAGAGTGGGAAGCACGTTCTGATCATTTGTTTGCCATCAGAAAAGTAAGCAGGATTGTTTATTATTAATAAGATTGATAAGTGTTAATTAGTAAGCATGTTCCTGTACATAATGATTCATGATTATATATTGGTTCATTTAATCTTGAGTTTCCTCTCAGCCTTTATTTAATTTTTTAAATATCTCTATTTCTTCAAATTTCTATTCTCTCTTCCTATCTTAACCAGTAATTCTCACACACACACATTACCACTAGATTCAATATTCAAAAGATCTATGCTGTTTTAATTAGTATTTATTTAGGACATTACCTTTTTTCTTTCTTACAGAGTACCACTTCTACAACTCAAAAACATCATGTCTGACATAAGTCGAGTACTTCATGTCATTTTTGGATCAGTTGACAGGTAATAGCCATTATCACACCCACAAACACAAAGTCCATCTCTCAATTCCAATGGCAATCATTTCTTTCTGACATCGGAAGCCATTGATTGGCTGGTTTTGAATGAATTTAAGTAGCACTTTCCCAAATTTGCTTTAATTATTTTGAAATTATGTTTCCAAGTCAAACTGGACAGGGAGGATGCAAATTTTGTGAAACATTTCAAGCAGCGTTGAGCTTAAATTTTTCTTACTTTTTTCAATTGCACAATTGTTTAGATTGGCAGGAGCAGATCCAGGATTTTGTTTGGGGGGTGTCCCAAGTAGGGGGTGACCCAAGTATGTCTCTTGAGAGATGACATATCCCAAGTAGGTCTTTTGAAAGATGACGTCACCTCCAAAATGGTGGCCTCCTAACAATAGAATCTGATTACGTCATCTCAAAAAAAACTGTTAATGTGATCAATTAGTTGTGTCTGTAGTGTGGAAATATTCGCAAATTCAGTTTTGCCTAAAAGTATGTCTGATGCTAGGGGGGGTGTCTGGGTGCACCTATGGACACGCCCCTGGACCAACCCATGGATTGGTGTCCCAAACTCTTTGTTAGTTGCAATATTTTAGCAGCTGTTGATTTGGTCTTTTATATAAGAATATACCATTTAAGTTCTTACCCTATTGTTTCTACTTGAATCTGTGTTGCAGAGCATTTTGTGATAGAGGCAACAAAGGAAGATTAGACCACTTTTTTGCTTTGTTATTTGAAAGTACTCTGGGTACCAAGAGTAGAGATAGTACAAACGAAAATCTGCATGGCTCATTACCTGGTGTCAGATGGCTCAACCTACCTACAACTACAATGGTAAGTAAACATTCATTCCTCTAAAGAATTTAGAACTGTGGCATTAAACAATAGAAATTTCTCATGAATGAAAGAAATGAAGGCATTGCCTTATTACATAGCCTACATTTCAATTATATCACTCTCAGCTCACTTGGTGTTTTATTTTGTTCAGGTCAACATCAATTGCTGTTTAAATGACTTAGAAGCTGCAGATTATGGAGAATTAGTAGATGAATTATTTCAAATTAGAAGACTTTATACAATTTTAGGATCATGTATATTTTATAAGGTAAGTAAGGTATTTTTTAGTTGTTATTATAGGATATTTAAATTTTATTTTTCCCAATTTCAAAAGTTTTTGTTTGACATTGATATGAAACTTTTCTTTTGTAGGGAATGCTTCTGGCAAACCATTTAGTTTCAGAGGATTTTCAAGATATTTTATTATATTGTAAATATTATTGCTTGTTAAATGTTGGACAAGAGCAGAGAATTGGACAACTTGTGGTATGGAAAGAGGTAAGTCTCTTGATATACTTAAGTGAATTTCACTATCCTCATGGCATTACCAGCACCAGCACCACCATGGTCACCATCACAGTTGTTGCCATCACCACCATCACAACACCCCGAGACACAACCATCATACCACCACCACCACCACCACCACTACAATGGTCACCATCACGGTCCCCAAAACTAGCATATTATACCACCACCAGCCTCACCATCACCATCATCTCCACTACCACAACCACCACCATTAGCATCACCAGCATCACCATCACCACCATGATTGCAGCCACCACCCACCACCACCACCACCACCCACCACCACCACCCACCACCACCACCACCACTTTGACCATCATCATCACCACCAACAACAACACCATCGTCACTATTACCATTAAAATCATCATTGCATTCTTTGTATTTATTTGTCATATTATACACAGGGTTCCCAGGGGTCAGGGAAAAACAAAGTCAGGAAAAAGTCAGTGAAAAGTCAGGGATTTTTTTGTTTAGTCAGGGAAATTCAGAGTTTCACCTAAAGTCAGGGAAAAGTCAGGGAATTTAGTTTTTCAAAATGACTGGGAACCCTGATACAGCAGCACCAACACCACCACAACTACCATGGTCACCATCACGGTCCCCAAAACTAGCATTCTTTGTATTTATTCGTCATATTATACAGCACTACATAATGTGTTCTTTGAATCTTTCAGATCTTCTTATCAAGAAGACATCGCAGAGACAACAGAACAGAATACAGAGAGCCTTCTGGCAGACATTTCCTTCTTACTGTTGGACAGGTAAGGCTCTGAAGTTAATCTCGCAATAATAGAATATTCTCTTTTGCTCATTTAGTTTTCATCAAGTTTTTTTCCTCATCTCAGAAACATATGTTGCTGTGTGTCTTACTGGAAGCTGGCGGTGTGGCAAGAAAGTAAGACTCAAATCTCATCTTCTAGCTCAAGTGTTATTTTAATCATTCTGTATTTTGATTGGTTTAAATTTTATTCTTCTTTTCAGGGCTGAGGGTCATCCTGGACCAGATTCATATTACGTAGAACAACTAAAAAATATTTTAATGCAGATTGAAACGCTCGACGTGGCTTCTGCCTGCGAAGCAAGGTACTTGCATACACTGGTTTAGCGTTATTTATAAGTTGCTCTCTGATTGGTCCATTGTCCGTGGTTAATAAGAGTCCATATCATGCGTGTACTGACTGAATCTGTATTTCCAGTATTCGTAGTGCACCAAGCCCTCCAATCACCTCTGCAGATGTTCTGCTATCATCGTCTTCGTCACCATCATACTCTGAACGTAGCTCCCTGGCCGTAACGAGCCCAGGTACCCCACCCCAGTCAAGAAGACACGGCAGCCTAGACAGTCTCAAGCTACCAGGTTTGTATATTCTATTTATCTTAAACGCATATTTTAAAACCATCACATACCGTGAAGGGCTCTTCCATGAGGTTCGCTTCACACACACTACCACTACATTCAGTATTTACTGCACACGATTCGCCTTTCCGAAATTCAAAGAAAGACCGGGCACGAATTCTATCTTGTCCCCAAAATCCATCCCAGAATCCAATGCAAGATGGCGGCACTTTTGATCTTGTCCCCAAATTCGGCCCCACAATTCTGTGCGGCACAGATTCGTTCAAGTCCTCGGTCGAATTTCGGAAAGGTGAATACTCAACTAACATATTGATCTTTACGGAGGGAGAAAAACCGGAGAACCCGGAGAAAAACCCTCGTGACAAGGCAGAGAACAAGATGTCAAGATGTCCAATAAACTCTACTCACATATGGCATACGCGGGGTTCGAACCAGCGACCCGATCCGTTGGACTCACAGCGCTGAGAGGCGACCCAACAACAGCGTCCTAAACTCCTGCTTCTCCTCACTCTCCCCTCCTTACCTCCAAGAGGAGAAATCTAAGAGAGTAGGGCGCGAGCAGCTTTGCATGAGACTTGATTTTCTATTATCTTCAGGTGATGAGCTGGATTCATCAGACAGTGGTAGTCTACCGTCCGGGATCAAACGGAGAGGCTCCGATAGTTCTGGCAGTGTCAGTAGTCTTACAGCTAAAGGAAAAATAAGATCGTTTCGTTCCTTGTCTTCGCTACTCTCTGTGGGCACGCTCAGAAAAAGCTTCACTGAAAGTCCCTTCGAGATAACTCACTCGCATAGCTCAAGGTACGTTTATGCTTATCACTGTGGAACGTCACAAACCGGTCCTGCTATGGAATTAAAGACATGTTCTGTATGTTAAACCATTTGCTGCACACAAGATCACTGCTGACTCAGGCCCCGTCCACACTAATGCGTCTTCGTTTGAAAACGCATACTTTTCGATGCGTTTTGGCCTTCCGTCCACACTACAACGCAACGAAAACGATGCGCATCAAACGAAAACGCATCGATTCGAAAACGCTCTTCAAAGTGGAGACATTTGAAAACGGAGGCCTATCGTTTTAGTGTGAACAGTCGAAAACGGAGTGTTTTGAAAACGATGACGTGTTCAAAGCATGCCGCCGGCGGATAATGACAGAAATGTCTGTATTTGGCATGCGTGTGGACGGGCGAAAACGCTGCGAAGTCTCGATGCGTTTTCGGTGAGACGAAAACGGAGCCTTTCGAAAACGCATTAGTGTGGACGGGTTCTTAGTGAAGATGCTTTATCGCTGCACCGACACTCACAGCGCAGTCAAACGAAGTTTTCTCCAACTAGACACTATTGCGTTCTCCTTTTTCCGTCTCCTTTGCATTTTCACGACATACAATACCATCACGCCTTAAGAAATAGCGCCACAACAGATTTTATCTGAATAAGGAAAACTTGCTATGTACGGACGCCCCTTGCCTTGCTATTACCGAGACGACACCGCACCGAAAAGTTAGGGTATACAGTAACTACCAGAGATGACGGGGGAGTGGGGGGGGGGGCTATGAAAGCATCCATTACGGGGTAATATTACTGCTCGTCGGGACAGGAGGCTGAGACACGGCACGTTCGCTCGGAAATTTGCTGTATTCCACCTTCCTAAATATCTATCCTTCCCCCCCCCCCCAAAGCTGATACAAAATAGATTGTCTTATCAGAAAGTAACTTATTATTATTATTACATATTTTTTATAGGTTAACAAGTGGTAAAGAGAACACACTTTTCAATTACGTAACGTTTGATTCGTTTAGCGGGGTGTTGGTCTGTCCCACGTCTAATGATCCAACAGTACGTTCTGGTACTGTTCATACCGAGTTGCTCAAGACCTTCTACAGCACTTGTCTGAATATTCGTAAGATGTTCCTTCCTTATTACAAACAGGTAATCTTGAAATTCTGGAATCGCATTGCATTTTTGAGGTCTTTTAAATCAAATCTGTTCTGCCCTTGATTTTGTTGAATTTAGCTCGAAAAACATTTTCAAATTTCTCCTCAAATCTTACCATGTTGACGAACTAGAACCCCCCCAAAAAGTGTAAACCATACTTCCTTCCCTTCAGTCTTTACTGACGTTGCTGTGCCGAGTTGTGTGATCTTGTGCGCTGCGATTTGTCGAGGCGTTCGGATAATTTTGTACCGTAGCCATACCGTGTACCGCGATTTTTCACAATCCCACGATATCAGCTCAATCTAAATAGAATATCCGAACTTATCGTCTAAATTAATCTGAATTTGTTTGATTTCCTTAGAGATTAAAGTCATCCAGCAGTAAGAACAAAGACAGGTCTTTCTTCACCAGCTGTGGACCCGAGGAAGTCATAGAACATGGAGTACAGTTCCATAGAATTCCAGATAGCAACACAGAACAGAAAAAATCTTCTGCTGTACTTAAATACTGGGTTATTGGGTAAGAATATGCACGAGTACTGTATGTTTGCAATTGGTTGATTGTTTCCTAAATTCACCTAAATTCACAGAATAAGTGGAATTTTGTGTCAAATCTGAAAAATGACTGCATAGTGCTGCAATCAAGAAGATCACCTTATTAGCCATGCAAATCGCAACTTATTTTTGGAAGACACTTACAAAAATTTTCCCGCATCTTGTCTGCAAGTACAAGAAAATTCAGATAGGGTTGAAAAAGCTTGTAAGTGGTGTTATTTCTGTCATTTTCGTTACTTTAACTAGAAATTTTTGTTTTATTTCAGACGCCTCTTTAGAGGGGAACACCCCAAAGAATTTTACGTGTGCTATCACAGTTCAGTACCACAGAATACAGTAGAGATGGCATTTAAGCTGGGTTTTGGTGTGATTCTGTGACATGCATTCTGTAGAGAAAACCTGTTGCTTTGTGTGTCGCCTCATTAAAGACGCTCTCATAAGATCAGTGAAAACAGTAGAATTGCCAGTTGAAACCTTTAGCAGAATGAACACTCTTAAGTGACATTAAGCTGATATCCTGACTGCTCCAGTCTTGAGCTAATGAAGTTGGAGTTATTACAAACAATTATTGCAGAAATTGTTACACACTATCATGACACAGATCAGATGATTGAATAACAAGTTGATATGAATGTTATTCATTGTGCATACAACAAAACTAGCAGGTGACTTGATAGCAGATTATCAAGTGTATACCACCACTAGAGCAAAAGATGGTATGGAGATTTAGTTGACTTTTACATTTGCCTTAGTGCTTACAAGATCTAAAGTTGCCACACAAAGTTACAGACTTTAACTGTGAGGTCTGTTAGTATGTATCACCATTTGTACTTTGATTTCTTAAGACACAGCTCAAAGTGTAGGCTTACGATTGTCTCTAAACATGAATCTATTGATGTGACAAACTACTAGAGGCCCTCTTTGTCCTGTTCTTGAATCACCAATCTGGTTACAAAACAGGGTATAAGGCTGGAGAAAAACAACTCCCACAACTGGGTAAAAGCACTCACTGGGACAAGAGAGCCTCTGCATTGACAAACTAATTTCAGAGCAGCAAAATGCTAGCTGAAGAAAGAAGTTCCTTTATATTTACAAAATTTGAATACTGACAGTCTTTTGACCTGGCTTTGTAGTACCAGAAAATACCCATATCTATGTTTCTATGTTCTTGATCCTGTTACACTAGCTATAGCTTTGACCTAATCCTTTGAGGGGTGAAATGTGGATATCATTGAAAATATCAACAAAGTTCTGCAAATATTCAAAGTGGATTTTAAATAAATTAATTTATCTATAGATTACATACTCATGTAGACAATCTCTGATCATTTTTAATAGACCATGGATGCTTTATAATGTACTATAAAGCTAACTAACTTATAAAAGAATACTATTTAGGCTGCATTTATTAAGTATGGCTGGGGGCTGGGGGGGCAGGTGAAATTTTTATATACTAGGAAAATTTTAAGATCCCCCTTTGTAATAAAGGGAAAAATCGTATCCAACCAAGGTAGGCTTTGATAAAATTTTGCTAAAAAAAAAGTTGAAATCCTCCCATTAACTGATAAGAAAATTTTCAGATCCCCCCTGAATTTCACCTGCCCCCCCCAGCCATACATAACAAATGCAGCTTTAAGCCTGATCCTCACTAGCGACATAAGCATAAGCATAAGCAACATACGCAGACTCAGTATTGCACTGCTCATTAATGGTGCTTGTTTTTTTGTGGTGATCAATTCAATACTGAGTCTGCGTATGTTGCTTATGCTTATGCTTATGTCGCTAGTGATGACCAGGCTTTAGAACCAATAAAATGCATTGGTCTTTATTAACAGCTTGAAAAGGTAAAATACTTTGAAAATAAAGTGCTGACTGAATTTGAAGTATATGTATATTTATTATATCCCCATCCACTGGATATGAGCAATCGCGCGCTCTGATTGGTTCCTCTACTACTAGGATATCAGCTCATGTCCTGTGAGTAGAGAAGTAAACAAAATGGCAGAGCATTTTGCCGATGTTATTTCACTTTTTAAAACTTGAAAATAATTAAAATCTGCATTTCTCACAATCCAGTGGATGGCTAATGAGCTCATGTATGACTCAATTTCATGGAATAATTGTTAAATATATATAAACTCATATATAAGAATAGGAGAAAAAACTATATATATAAACTCAATATTTTTTGATCCTCAGAGACTTGATTAAGGGTTTCTTGGTGTAACTAGAGGATGACAATCAGATTTGGCAAATACATACCTTGGAGGGGAGGGAGGGGAATTTTGGCTTGGTGAATTTTAATTAGGAAAAAGTTTTATTATATAAATTTTGTTTTTGAAATCTTTTAAACATATAGGAAAAACAAAAGGAAAGACAAAATGAGGGAAATAATGCTGTAAATGAGAGAGCTGGAAGCCTTAGAAGCAGTGAACGTAATCCCCAGCTAATCCCTAGGGAATATGAAGGTCACAAGTACTCCCAACGGTCCCCTCCCTGATAGTAGTGGTCAAGTATGAAAAGCCTCGCTTGAGTGTTTGGTGGAGGGCTTGACGTAATTCAAGATGGCGGGTGCAGCAAGGCAAGACGAACCAGAAGAGAATGACACTAATTCTCTCGTTATGCCGAACCTAGAAACCCAAAAAAACGAGATAGGTGAATTACTGAAAAAGACCTTAGAGAAGGGCGACACTTGGTAAGAACATTGACGTCTCTAATGCTTTTCAGAGGCCATTTAATCTCAGCAGATACCGGCAAATTTTACACGGAAGTGCTGTCCAAAATCATCCATTGACATTCTTGATAGCTATTTAAGATAGCCGAATTTTGCTCTCGTAATTCTCAGGATAAAAAGCAGTAGGATAGTCTAATATACTTATTTAGAAGTATTTCGCGGTCTCTCGTTCTCACTTGTAAGTAATTATTAACTCGAGAAATTTCAAAACCGGAAAGCTAAGTTAAAGGGTGGACGACGAAAAACTCTATGAGCTTTTAGGTTTTCAACGTGTTTACATTGAATTTTTTCACTAAAAACATTCATTAGTCTTCAGAGTATGCAGTATATAAGGATAGGGACCGTTTTTATTCTGTAAAGGTGTGTAAGATGTGATACGAGGGTAAAATTAGGTCTTTTGACATGACTTAACTGATGCAAATGGACTAACAAAGTTTAAGCTTACTTTATTCATTTGATTTCGTGAATAAGTTCTTATATTCATTTTGTTTTTAGTTTACCGGCAGTGCATTTGGTTATCAAGCTCACAAGGATACTTAATTCATTAGCAAAAAAAGTTAACCTACAAATTATCCCCACCAAAGAAAGAACAAAAAAGTAGAAAAATGACTAAGATCATCCCATTATGATATGTTTGTAAAAATACATTCTTCTCAATCTACATGTAGTCACATGAATTTGTATAATTTTTTTTTTACTTTTGTGTGTAACTTGTGAACCATGAGCATGTAATTCAGCATTTTCCTTTTATTCTTTTTTCCCTTCTTTTTGAGATACAAAAATGAACTGCAAAATGAAATTAACTCTGGCCTCATTGACCTGAATGAGTACAGAAAGTTTATCAATACTTGAGATAACCTTTAGGAGTTCATAATCAACTGACAAACTCTAATTATGAGACAAAGACATTGTTGGCATAGTTTATGATCCCAGAAAGCATTCATAATGTATGTACCTCAACTCACTAAAGGTATTTTCTTAGATGCACCCTGCTAGTTATTCAGAAGTTCCATGACAACGCTATTACTTGGGGCTATCACTGGAGGAATATTTCAATATTTTATAGAATTAAGAATAATTAGCTCAAGATTTTGTTTTTATATTATTACTTGTAGGTATTTGCTTGAATGTCACTGGCTAAAACAGTGGAAGAAATATGTTGGTTTTGACAGCTGGGATGTTTATGAAGTTGGAGAAGAGGTCAACAATCCTGGACCCATTGATAACTCTAACCTTTTCATAGGTAAAGCTGGACTATTGATTCCATCACTTATACAAATAGGCCACGTTTGATATCTTCAAATTCAGACTTGATTGTGAGGCTTCATTTACATGGTACTTCATGTATGTACAAACGAGTGGATCACCAAATAAATTTATATAGTAGGGTAAGATAATGTATATATACATTCCTACATTTCAGCAATAACAATAAAATTTTGGGAGAAATGCTAGTCAGTTCACTACTGAACAACAACATAATCAAATCTACAGTGCTATATTTTCTGATCCTTTTGAGTTTTAATGCAATTTTATTCTGGAGAGCCTCAGTATTGTGCTTGAATTTTAATATCTCAGATTTGTCCTATTGTTCAACTTAATCAACTTTCCTCTTTACTTTCTTTATTCCCATAGCCTTTCTGTTTTTTTCCCACTTTCATTCTGATTAGATGGAGATTCAAACTTCACACTCAAAGAACATTTAATAGAAGAACTTTACTACAACCTTGTCCCAGAAGAAGCCTGGAATAAACTATTAGCATGGTATGGTATAGTGGAGAACCAACCACCTATCCCCAGGAAGGTTGTTGAATATGGCATGTATGTCAAGCACTGTAAAGTAGAGGTGTATCTGATAGAATTCAAGTTATGCCAAAACTCTGATATGGAGAAAGTTGTGACTCATCAATTCAGTAAAGCAGATACCTTAGGTAATATTAACTAACAAGTAACGAAAAAAATGGAAAGTAAATGGGAAATATTAGCAAAAGGAATCGGGTATTTTAATTTTTGAGATTATGTATCAGTCAATGTTAACCTCCACCCTCCCAACCCAGGCATGACTGGGGACTTGGAATTTGATATCTATGAAAATGGGAAAACACCTTCACCCCTGGTGGAATTTTGCTGATTCAGTGTCCCCGCATATCCCCCCCTCTAGGCAAGGCTTTGTGCCTGGGCTGGAGGGGGTGAGGGTATACATTGATTGGTGCATTTAGTATTGGTTCATAAGGGGAAGGATTGCATAATTTTGAATTATTTTTTCAGTCTTCAAAAGCTTGTCCCTTAAATTTTCCCTTTACTCTGAAAAACAAAACTCCATTTCCAATTTCTTGATTTGGAGAAATTCTGAGCAATTTTCCCATTTCATATTCATGTATATTTTTTCATTTTTTTATTTTTAGAACATATTGAGAATGTCATGAAAGAGCGTTTTGAAATCCCCAAAGAAGCAGAAACAAGGCTGTGGAATAAATACATGAGGAATACCTTTGAACTTCTTAGTAATAAAGATCAAACTGTACAAGATGTTGGCCTATATCAAGGCCAGGTAAGCAAACTTTCAGTGTTCTTGTTACTGCAATTTTAAATTTGATTTTAAGTAATATGTACAATATGAGTGGTGATGTTGTATCTGATATACAAGCTTGAGCCACAGGCAAGAGATTGTAGATCAGATACAACATCACCACTCATGTTGTATATTGCTAATGATACGTCTAGGTTAGCTAGATCGTGTTTGACTAAAATGTTGAACATACATGTGAATTTGGCTCAGAAAATCAGCTTTAAGGCAAATCAGGATGATACTGTATAAGATATACAAGCTCCTCCACACATGATTTTCTATTGTCTTTGCCTCATTAATTATTCATGAGTATTATATAAATTTTTTTGCAATCCAAAACCATGTTAAATTAACATTTTGTATTGTAGCCAAAATAACTGATTTTGTAGATATAAGTAAAACTGTAAATTTTTAATTCTACCTTAAATTTTAAGCTGGTAAATGTGCTATTCAGTATGCAGTTTCACATGAACAGCTTTTTTCTAAAACTTGTCGATCTATAGTGGTATAATTGATCCTGATCCTGATACATGTGGTTTTTCTTTAATCATAGATGTTAGTTATTGAACAAAAGAATGAAGATGGTACATGGCAAAGGACCAATACCAGAAGGTACTGTACTAACATTATTATACAGATGAGCGGGCAGTGGGGGTGCAAAGATGTATTTTGTTTTGGTTAATTGTCATTTAAATTGTTAACCAAAAATCTATTGGATCATCCAACAAAGCAATGTGACAAAACCTATTGTTAACCAAAAATCTATTGGA